>JAZGTJ010009570.1:0-17084 GCA_036877575.1 Botia almorhae
AAATTTGGTACCGAACGAAAATGATTTTTTCGATACTCGATAGTATCGAGACGATTCGGTCGGTGCTTAAAAAGTATCGAACTCGATACCCAGCCCTAATCACCGTGACAAAAAATCGGTACTTTGTATCGGTGGCAAAAATCCTGATCGGAGCATCCCTAGTTTTTATTGTATTTTCAATGTTATTATAGGCTATTATTTGTGCATAAACATATCTGGTTATTGTAATAAACATACCATTTGTTTGAAAACAACATTTTTGTCATCCTTGGTGCAAGCTTACAAGAGGGATAATATCATTAAATGTGAAGGGGGGCCTTAAAATATTTTCTTGGCAAAAAGGGGGTCTCAGACAAAAAAAGGTTGGGAACCACTGATGTAAGGGACACAGCAAACATGTGGAAGGAGGTGCTCTGGTCAGATGAGACCAAAGTTAAACTTTTGGGCCCAAATGCAAAGCGTTATGTGTGGCGGAAAAGTAACACTGCTCATCACCCTGAACACACCATCCTGCTGTGGGGATGCTTTTCTTCAGCAAGGAGTTGATGGGAAGATGGATGGAGTTAAATACAGGGCAATCCTGGAAGAAAACCTGTTGGAGGCTACAAAAGACTTAAGACTGGGAAGGAGATTCACCTTCCAGCAAGACAATGACCATAAACATACAGCCAGAGCTACAATGGAATGGTTTGGATCAAAGAATATTCATGTGTTAGAATGGCCCAGTCAAAGTCCAGACCTAAATCCGATTGAACATCTGTGGCAAGACTTGAAAATTGCTGTTCATAGACGCTCCCCATCCAATCTGGCTGAGCTTGAGCTATTTTGCAAAGAATAATGGGCAAAAAGTTAATTCTCTAGATGTGCAAAGCTGGTAGAGACATACCCCAAAAGACCAAGAGAGGAGGATGGTTGAGGCCTGCCATAAAATAGCTGTTGACCAGGTGTTCTGGCAGCTGGCAGCTGTAATTGCAGTGAAAGGTGGCTCTACAAAGAATTGACACAAGGGGGCTGAATACAAATGCACACCACATTTCTTTTGCTTAAAATTTTGAAAACCATGTATTATTTTCGTTCCACTTCACATGTGCTACTTTATGTTGGTTTATTACATAAAATCTCAATAAAAACATTTAAGTTTGTGGTTGTAATGTGACAAAATGTGGAAAAGGGGTATGAATACTTTGGCAAGGCACTGTGTTCAATTCTATTCAATTCAATTTGATTTATATAGCGCTTTTTACAATGTTACATTGCTTCAAAGCAGCTTTACCTAAAAAACAAAGAATAATAAAAAACAGAACAAATGTCAGACATGTTAATGGTATTATTGCAAATAATATGTGGGGGATAAGACTAATTACGTATACTAGGCCTATAGTATGTTTACAAACAAAGAGCTGACTGAACCGATAAAGCCACAAAATTGTTGAGCAAAATATATGCATATTTATGCAAAATATATGCATAAGGATGGCATATAATAGACAACATCTTATGGGACAGGGCTATAGGGGATTTGCAATAGTACCATGAACTACACAACATGCAAAAGCAGCATGCATACATACATACATAAAATATATACAGTAAAATATTGGACGTTTACAATTTACAAAACCCTAGGCTAAGTTAGACATCAACAGTCTCCCAGCAAGCAAGCCAACATGGCGATAGTGGCAAGGAACCAAAACTCCAATGATATATAGATGGAGAAAAAAACCTTGGGAGAAACCAGGCTCCACCAGGAGGGCCAGTTCTTTTCTGGCATGTTAAAGCTGCAATTTGTAACTGTTTTAGATATGAACAGAGTTTATTGTGATGATTTATAGTTATTAATGGAAAACTGATGGTTCCAACTATATTTAATAATATGTCGGGCACTGAGAAATCGTGCCAACAAAAAGCGGTGAGGCATAATGTTACTAATTGCAGCCATAAAAACAAAATGCTGTGCCTAAGCAGGGAACAAAATAAAGCTAAAAGTTATCATGTATATAACTATAGGATTACTAAAGAAGTCTATCAAATCCTGGCGATCTGTCTTAGGGTCATTTCATCCAGTCCCCCACCATCTGGTCTCAGAGTTTGGATCCAGCTGACTACAGGACCTTGGGGAATGAAAGACAGATTTAGTGTGATGCCAGTACATCTGTTCATGTGGGAAATGATCCTGGTTCCGGTTTACCTAATTAATGCCGCCTAATAATCCCTTAGGGGATTTGAGTAATAAATCAATATGACTACGTGTAGGCAAGATTAAAGAGATGGGTCTTTAGTCTAGATTTAAAAAGACAGAGTGTATCTGCCTCCCGGACAACACTGGGAGGACTATTCCAAAGTTTGGGTGCCAAATATGAGAAGGATCTACCACCAGCACTTTTGAAATTCTGGGTACTAACAGTCAGGGGTGCCGCTCGCAATTTTGGGCCCTATGACAAAATATGAGGTTGGGCCCCCCTAGTAGTGTTATTACTAATAAAGCAGATCTCTGGGGGCCCCTAAAGGGCGTGGGCCCTTAGAATTGTCCTAACTTTCCCCCTCTTAGCGGCGCCCCTGCTAACAGTTGGCCAGAACCTTCAGATCGCAGTGAACGTGAAGGACTATAATAGGAGAGGAGCTCGCTTAAGTATTGAGGAGCTAAACCATTTAGGGCCTTGTAAGTAATAAGCAAGATTTATAAAAAAAATTAATATGGTGCTTGATAGGCAGCCAGTGTAGAGTTGACAAAACTGGGCTTATATGATCATACTTGTTCGTTCTCGTGAGAACTTTGGCCGCTGCATTCTGAACCATATGAAGTTTTTGGATTAATCTTGCAGGGCCGTCACCAAGTAGGGGGTTGTCTTGATGTCATGAATGCATGAATTAATTTTTCAGTGTCTGGCTTCAAGAGCATGTGTCGAAGTTAAAAAACACATAGTTTAACAAACATTGGAAATATGGCTTTCAAGCTAAAATTATCAAAAATGACACCCAGATTTTTAGCTAATGAAGCAGGCTTTATAGAGCATCCATTCAGAATAAGGCAGTGTTCTATGTTGCTCCGTGTGAAGGGTTTTTGCCCAACAAATAAAACTTCTGTTTGATCTGTAGAGGGGAAAAGTGGGCCCCTTGGTGATCTATCCAGAAAAGACTCTGGAAATATAAAAATGTCTGACTAAGTAGATATACATAGAATGAAACAAATACATTTGTTTCATTCTGTTCTGTTTGGTTCCTAAAAATGGATTGAAGGAGCTGATTGGGCCGTAATGCAAGTCTTGATGCGGAAAGACCCTGATTAGTTGTCATTTATCTGTCAAATCACTTTTGATTCGACATTTAACATGTAAATCTGTGTGCTTTGTTTGATGTAATTGAATAATGATTTCAAGTTGACAGTGAAATATAGCACTAATAAATGAAATGTCATTCATAGAAATATTAATATTAACACTAGCAAAGAACAGCTTTTAAACTTTCATCTTTAAACATAACTTTATGAAAAACCAATGTGAGAACTCCTTATTCAAATAATATATCATGTTGACATTTCTTTGGCATTTTGATGCAGTTTCAGAAATATTTTTATATGGAAAATATATTTAGGGGTTTTGTGACATTATTGTTTTCAGTAATTATTCTGACCATGGACTTTCCTCCTGTCACATCCATTCCATTCACATCCATTAGATTTTTACACATGTAAAACAATGTTAAATACTTGAAATAAGAAGCAGTGAAAATGTGTAAATGTTATATGCATGTGCTAATGACATGGAGGAGTTTCAGATGAGAGTGAACACAGAGTGTCTGAGTGGGTGTGATGGTGAGTTTAGTCTCTCAACTATAGAAGAGATCTGATGAGTGAGTGAGTCTTTGTTTATAAACGAATACACCGACTCTATAACACGCCACACCTATAAACCTCTGCACTCCCTCCATGCTCTCTATACACAGACTCTACAGTAACACACCACACCTATAGAATTTGCTGTTTTGGTCTTTGAGATGAATAAGAACATTACATGTGTCAACTGTGTTTGTGACACTTGTTTCTTTTCCAACAGGTCAACCCGCTGCAATTTCTCCTAGCAGTTCAGGTATGGGGTATCCCTCAGTTTATTTACTAGTTAGTGGTGCTTGCAAAACTTACAAAGTAAACAGTCCCCCACTGTTGTCGTAGATCCATGAATGGGTTAGCCTTTGGGAATGGGTCCCTTTGGAAAGAGATGTGCTATGATGTTTTTAGGACGCACAAAAAAGTGGGCAAAAAATTCTTAACATTGGGACAATTTTGTGATGTTGTAGCTCCGCATCGGAATCTCGTGGAGAATTGGGGGGTTGGCTCATATCTCAGCAAGCAGCAACAAATGGTGACATTTTAACTTCAACGCCATGCCCTAGCAACCAGTTACAGTACCCTAGCAACAACCCCATTGACTTTGATTAAGAACAGTGAAAGGATCAGAATATCGCTGAAACAAATGGGTGGCCTTTTTTGACTTAGACTGGCAAGTAGTTTAATTATTACAATGGAAACTGTCCAGCTATGCCATACCAACCATATAGAGCATCCTAGCAACCAACATGAATTAGCTGTATCTCAGCACCGGAACTTCATAGAAACATGGGAGTTGGCTGTTGATTTAGACATTAATTTAGTTTTTTAACTGTGTAGTTACACCCTATTAACCATTTACTGAATAAGTGTATCATTTACTGAACAACCATGTAATGAAATGAATAAGCCATATCTTAACATAAGAACAGTGTAAAGACATGTGGGTGGGCTTATTTGACTCAGAGGTTACTTGAGGTTGTCAGTGGGCTTTAGATATTGTCCTGGCAACTTCCTAGCCACACCCTAGTAACCATTTAGAGCACATCACGAATAAGCCATATTTTTGCATATTTGTTGTGTTAAATCATGTTAGCATCTCGCTACATCACGCTAAAACATGCTAGCATCATGTTAAATAATACTAGCATATGCTAATTCGTGTTAAAATATACTAGCATCATGTTAAGCCATGCCAGTATCATGCTAATTCATACTAAAACATGCTAATATAATGCTAAGTCATGCTAGCATCTTATGTAATCATGTTAGCATCATGTTAAAACATGTTAACATTGTTGAAATATTCTGTCCCGAGTTTTGCCACGACAAGCACCACTCACGTTTTCTTCATAAAATGTACTTATCTGGTTAAATTTACCATTTGGTTTATAAAAATTACAAAGCGATGAGTGAAAGCCTTTAGAAGGACAGTAAATGTTTCCGCTAGATGGGGTACAGATGTTACATGTGAAATATTTCATGCAAATATGTTAATAAAGCTAATGTGTTTTACATTACAGGTTAATGGGTAACACAATATGGTTCCATGAAAAATCATGTACTAATATCTGACTACTTCCCTCAACGTTCAACACTAATAATTAATAAGTTCAAAGAGAAGGAGAGAATCAAGTCAGTTGTTGCAATAAAATTTTGGGTTTTTATTCCTAATTTGATATGAAGCGCCCATGTTGGAAATGGAAACATTTTAAACCATGATAGTATTAAATTAAAAATTAAGTTTGATTTAAAGTCTTAACGTTCTTTCTTATATAGCTTATTTGGTTTCATTTATTCCAAATGTTAATTAGGGTATTAAATATCAAGCATTAGGTAACATGTACATAAGGTGGTGGTTCTTTACACTTGAATGCATATGACTGCTGTCATACAGTAAGGGAAAAAAATACTTGATCCCTTGCTGGTTTTGTATGTTTGCCTACTGACAAAGAAATGATCAGTCTATAATTTTAATGGTAGGTTTATTTTAACAGTGAGAAACTTTTTTAAAAAATTTATAAATTTATTTGCATTTTAATAAGTGAAATAAATATTTGACCGCTTTGCAAAACATGACTTAGTACTGGTGGCAAAACTCGTGTTGGCAATCACAGACGTTTCTTGTAGTTGGCCACCAGGTTTGCACATATCTAAGGAGGGATTTTGTCCCACTGTTTTTTGAAGATCCTTTCCAAGTCATTAAGGTTTCGAGGCTGACATTTGGCAACTCTAATCTTCAGCTCCCTCCACAGATTTCCTATGGGATTAGGGCCTGGAGACTGGCTAGGCCACTCCAGAACCTTAATGTGCTTCTTCTTAAGCCACTCCTTTGTTGCCTTGGCCATGTGTTTTGGGTCATTGTCACGCTGAAAAAAAACTATCTACGACCCATTTTCAGTGCCCTGCCTGAAGGAAGGAGGTTCTTACCCAATATTTGATAGTACAGGGGGACTTTGCCGGCGCTGCAGAATCTCAGTCCTTCACGGCGTAGTGTCTTACCAATTGTTTTTTCTTGGTGACTATGGTCCCAGCTGCCTTGAGATCATTGACAAGATCCTCCCGTGTAGTTCTGGGTTGATCAAGTTGACAGTCACTGTTCTCATGATCATTGAAACTCCATGAGGTGAGATCTTGCATGGAGCCCCAGACCGAGGGAGATTCACAGTAATTTTGTGTTTCTTCCATTTGCAAATAATTGCACCAACTGTTTTCACCTTCTCACCAAGCTGCTTGGCGATGGTCTTGTAGCCCATTCCAGCCTTAGACAGCTCTTTGGTCCTGGCCATGGCGGAGAGTTTGGAATCTGATTGATTGTTTCTGTGGACAGGTGTCTTTTATACAGGTAACAAAATGAGATTAGGAGCACTCAGATTTTAGCTGCTCCTAATCTCAGCTCATTTCCTGTATAAAAGACACCTGGGAGCCAGAAATCTTGCTGATTAATAGGGGATCAAATACTTATTTTACTCATTAAAATGTTTATGTATTACATGTATGTAATATTTATATATTACTGTTGAAGTGAGAAGATGTGTGTCTTTGTGATCAGACAGCTCAGGTACAGCTGAGGAGAGCTCAGAGGAGGAGGAGGAGGAGGAAGAACAACCCAATGAAGAGCAACAGAACAAAGCTTCAGGTTCATATGAACTCTTCTAAAACTTCTGAGGGAATATAAAACCTCTCTTTTCACTTTTACCAGGTTGTTATAGTGACTCGATAGAATAGTGTTGTATATGTGTGTAGTGTTGTAAAAAGGAATTGATGAAATGTTATTGAGAATGTATTGAGAAATTAAAGTTTCCTTGATCTTCTGACCTGTGTTTGAAGAAAGTTCTGAGTTCTGAAACTTAAAGTATGCTTTTTATAGTACAATGACCTATTTTGAACTCATCTACTTTACATTTACATTTAGGCATTTGGCAGACGCTTTTATCCAAAGCGACTTACATTGCATTATACTATACATTGATCACTATACATTGAGTATTTGCAATCCCTGGGATCGAACCCATGACCTTGGCGTTGTTAACGCCATGCTCTAACCACTGAGCTACAGGAAAGCTTTATCACTAGCTGCTTTTACATGGACCCTAATAATCCAATCTAATAGGGCTAGTAGCACAATCAGATTAAAAAAGTCACATGTAAACACATCAATCGGACTGAATTGGCCAGATCCAAACAAAATTTCAATCGGATTGCAAGGGGTGGTTTAAACCTTTTCTAATCCGAGTGTGAGGACATGTAAACGCTGAAAATAAAGCTCTGTGCATGTGCAATGACGTACAAATCACTTAATGACGTATTGCGCATGGCTGTTGTTGTCAGATGGCGACGCTGGACGGTTAATGAAACCACAATGTTGTTCAGTGTTTTAAATGTTAATTGTCAGAGTTGATGGGAAGATGGATGGAGCTAAATACAGGGCAATCCTGGAAGAAAACCTGTTGGAGGCTGCAAAAGACTTGAGACTGGGAAGGAGATTCACCCTTCAGCAAGACAATGACCCCAAACATACAGCCAGAGCTACAATGGAATGGTTTGGATTTGGAGAATGTTCATGTGTTAGAATGGCCCAGTCAAAGTCCAGACATAAATCCCATTAAACATCTGTGGCAAGACTTGAAAATTGCTCCCCATCCAATCTGGTTGAGCTTGGGCTATTTTGCAAATAAGAATGGGCAAAAATTTCAGTCTCTAGATGTGCAAAGCTGGTAGAGACATACCCCAAAAGACTACGCAGCTGTAATTGCAGCAAAAGGTGGCTCTACAAAGTGCTGATGCAGGGGGGCTGAATACAAATGCACACCACACTTTTCAGATTTTTATTTGCTTAAAATTTTGAAAACCATGTATCATTTTAGTTCCACTTCACAAGCTACTTTGTGTTGGTCTATTACATAAAATCTCAATAAAATACATTTAAGTTTGTGGTTGTAAGGTGCAAAATGTGGAAAAGTTTATGGGGTATGGATACTTTTGCAAGACACTATAAGATCCCACCCTCCCTTCAGAGTGCTCTCCGAAGTCCCTCTCCCCAACCCACATAAAAACATACATGGTTTGACAGGCAAATAGGACATTATGATTGGATGAACATTTAATGTTTCTGCGAAGATATATATTTATATAAATATATTTAGACCACTTTACTTAACGATTGTAGACTTTTAACAAGCATAACAAAAATGTTTCTGGAAAACATGCCTGCCGTTAGTGTGTTATTTACTCATTTTAATACAAGTGGCACTAAGAAAACTTTTACAGTTAAGTATAAAAATGCATGACCCCTTTAAGTGTGTGAAATTCTAAATCTGAATTGATTTATTTTCCATCATGCCTCAGAGGAGCAGCTGAAGTCGAACTGTGACCGGTGTAAAGCTGTGAAGGTCAGTCTGGGAGAAATAACCACACAGGCCTGAAAACTGTGAAATAACAGAAGCATTACTGAAATATCAGCACAACATGCTGAGCTTTAAATGGTGTTAGTACATGCATTACATACATATCAGACAGCTAGAATCCAGTAACAATCTTATTTTCAAATATTTTCCCTTTTTTACACTTCAGGCCTTTTCTACAGTTTTTTGGTCTTCATTAGTTGTTTATTATAATCAAAAAGTGAATATTTTAGAGATATCAGCATTGAATTGTTTTTGTATTAAGCCTCTTGTACTGACGTAACCTTAGAGCATTAATAAGGTGAGCACTGAAGGTGTATACTAAAACTATACTAATATATACCAAACTAATTATATGCCAACACATATTAATATTTTGCTTTAGATGTTTGTTTCGTTTGATAGCCTAGATTACAAACGAGCCTACATTATTGCACCTCTTCAAAATGGGCCAGGCTTCTGTGTGATGAAATGAAGGCACTTATCTGTTATTTTGTCTTCACAGAATCCCAAACATGAGCTTGTGACCCCCAGAAAAATCTCCAGAGAACGTCTGCAGTAGGTTTTTCTCCTTACTGTCACTGACACACTGGATGAGTCACACAAAAGTTTCTGCTGTTTATAAATGATCAGTGCTGTGGTCTAAATTTGACTGTCACCACTTCAGAAAACTCCAAAAGTGCTACAGTACTAAATCCCCAATGAAACTATCACAGGGGTCACACAAAGCCAGGGGTCATTCAGAAACATTTATGAACTGTCAGACCCATTTTTAATATCAGTATTGAAAGAGGTTTTCTAGGAAATGCCTTATGCTTTCTGATCATATACTTTGGGAAATTTCGCATGTCAATGTGATCATTATTTAGGCAGGCAGTTAGGACACAGATTGAATACCGATGCCTGGAACACTAGATGGTTCGGCCAGACCGTGAGGTGGCACACCTGCCGACTGTAGTAATGATTTCACAGTGCACATAATCTCCCTAAAACTCACTTGACCAAATGAAGAAAGACAGAAAACTGTTGCACGGTACATTACAAAGGCACTTGTACTGCCGTAGATGTACAAGTTGATATTTCTTAATACTCCATGTTTGTGACGTTTTTGGCTGCTTTGTTTCAGCTGTAAAAGCACATATCATCTGGTTGGTGAAGCTCACTATTGCAGGTATTCTGTCAAAGGCAGCCCAAGAGTCATAAATATCAAACATTTTTGGGATTTGGGAATGGGAGGTTCCTGGCTCAATCGGGGGCATTAAAATAATTGTATTGACAGCACACAATTGAGGATGTTTAGGATGGGGATCGACCAGGCCCCCCAGTTGTTGGGAAGTGCAAATTGGGCTCAAAATTAGGCTTAAAATCTTTAAGGCCATTGTGCTTATAGAGTTTTTACTACATAAGAAAATAACCTTTGATCCATTGATGTCAGTGTGGAAAGAGAAAAACTTAAGGTAATGCGCTGTCTGATGACTTTTGGCTGTGGCTCACCCTGATTGGGGACATGTGACACATGCTTCAGAAATACAATTTGCTCTTGATTTCCAATGAACACTTTACACATTCATTTAGGCATTAATACTCTATCCACCCCCTCAGTACATTATTGTTGCATAAACATTGTTTTTATGTTTGAAAGTTAACATACAGTAGTGTCAGTCAAGCTGCTTTCGCTCTGTGTTAAGCTGGGTTTTTTCTGCTGTAGGCTACAGCTGGAGGGTGAGGGTGTATTTGAATGCTCAGACACTGGACTGGTATTTGAGGTCTCCAAGCAGGTGAAGATCACGTACCGCGTTCTCTCCTGGAGCAAGTTTGGCACCTACCTGCATGGCACGTGGAAGTTTGCTGGACCTATTTTTGACATAGACTGTGATCCGTCTGTTTTAAAATCGGTCCAGTTCCCACACTCACTGTGTCTGGGAGGTACAGACATCAGCTTTTCGTAATGCTATTATAAAAAGAAACAGATGATATTAGGTGGGTTTGATTTTCTCTTGTCTTTCTCTTGCTTTGTGCTTTCTCTTTTCTGTTATCCACCATCAGATGAGGACAACCAGGTGAAGTTCAGTGTGCTGCATGTAAAGAACGATCGCGGTCTGATTGATCCCTCCGCCGATCACTCGGGCAGTCATGTCAAATGGAACGTGTCATCCCTTTCACCTGTGGGTCCGATTGTTCAGACGTCTAAATCGGCGGAGCACCATGGGGTTGTGCAGGTGTTTAAAGAGGTTGGCCTTGAAAACTCTTTTTCCTTCAGAGTTTATCTGGCTGGAAACAACTGCTCTGACATCAAGGTGAGGAAACCCTTTGACATTTTTATTCTTTCAATTTAATTGCATTCTGTGTTCATGTCAAAATGTCATGTTATCAGAGCAAGATTGACTGCATGTGTTCTTTGTAACTTTTAATGTTAATCTGGTGATCTTCCATGTTTAGATTAGAGTACATTAGTGGTACACCTGTGAATCGTGTCTTCAGAGACTTATAGACATGGCAGTGGGTAGAAGTGATGACATAATTATGACATCATACCAGTCTAGTTCTGCATGGGGTTATCAATTTTGGGAACACTGTAACAATTTTTTGGGACAAATGCCAAAATTCAAAATGCTGATTTATGTGATAGTTTGTGCATTATTAACAATAAACATTAAACAAACAGAGAACACTGTATTAAACAATCACATGTATAATATAAAAAAGGCAGATTGGTTTTCAGAAGGTTTCAGATTTAGTGTGAGACTGTTGATTTGTACATTTGAAGTGTGTTTTTCTGCATAAAAATTATTTTGGTCATTTTGTGAGGGGGTAAATGAAAATCTGCAATTTTGCTCTTTAAAATGTAATTGCCCTCCTTACAAACCAGAAAAAAATGACTTACGATGAGAACAGTACTTACATACTTTACCATTACATGGTTTCTAGAGTACAATAAATGATTGCTAGGGTGTTAACAGTTAACTACACAGTGGTGTCTCTAGAATCTGTCATTCAGAAACATGGCTTTTCCTATCATTGCTATGCTGATGACACCGAGCTCTACCTCTCTTTCCACCTTGATGATCCCACGGTACCGACTCGCATCTCAGCCTGCCTGACGGACATATTGTGTTGGATGAACCATCCAGACCATCAACTTCAACTCAACCTTGATAAAACAGAAATGCTTGCGGTTTCATCCAAGCCGTCTCTTCATCACAACTTCTCAATTCAGAGAGACAACTTCTCAATTCAATTTAGGCAGCCATTACTCCATCCAAGACGATCAAAAGCCTTGGAGTAATGGTTGACGATCAACTGAGCTTCTTTGACCACATCTTTAGAACCGCTCGTACCTGCAGATTCCCTCTCTGCAACATCAGGAAGGTCAGACCCTTCCTATCAGAACATGCAGCACAACTCCTTATTCAAGCTCTTGTTCTCTTCAGACTGGACTACTGCAATGCTCTCCTCGCAGGGCTTCCGGCTTGTACTATCAAACCCCAGCACAGCAGCTAGAGTCGTCTTTAACGAGCCTAAAAGAGCACACGTCACTCCGCTGTTCATCCAGTTGCACTGGCTGCCAGTAGCTGCTCGCATCAAATTTAAAATTTATGTTTGTATTTAAAGTGACTACTGGATTCACACTTCTGTAAATGCTCTCACTTCTTCGCATTTGCCCTCCAGAAACTTGCGTTCGGCTAATAAACGTCACCTTGTGGTTCCATCCCAAAGAGGGATGAAATCACTTTGCCGGACTCTTACTTTCACTCTGCCCAATTGGTGGAGTGAGCTACATAACTCTGTCAGAACGGCTGAGTCACTAGCTGTTTCAAGAAACAACTAAAAACGTAACTATTTCGTCGTCACTTCCTTAACTAATCAACTAACACACCGCCACTACCTCTACTTCTTTTATTATAATTTAAAAAAATCTGGCTTCCTACAATGTGTTGGAATACCTGGGACCTGTTTATCGCACTTATTCATTGTTGCTCTTATAGATGTTGAAATTGCTTCCTTGTCCTCATTTGTAAGTCACTTTGGATAAAAGCGTCTGCTAAATGACTAAATGTAAATGTTAACAGGGTAAAGCTAATAAATGGATGTGTGTCTTAATTAAAAAAGTCAACCATCATGTTCTGGTGCTAAGGTAAGACTGATTTGCTGGGGTGCTCACAAGTTACTAGGGCCTGGCTGGACAGTTTCCATGGTAATAATTAAACACTACTTGCCAGTCAAAAGAGACCACCCACGTCTATGAAAATTTTCACTCACTTTTTCGTAAACTGGCCAAACATCGCACACCCAATTGCCTATAAAAGCCAGAGCACTCCTGATGGCCTTTTTGAGCTTCTCAATTTTTGTTCTCCAAAATCTTAAACATGCATTTTGAAATTGTGGTGGGGGAGCATCTCAAGTGATCTCACAAGGAAGCAGAGGTAAACAAAGCAGCATTTTTGTTGTGCATTTATTGTTATTTTTATTGTTGTTATTAATGCTTATATTTACTGGATAGTATGATAACATCTTTCTACACTCACCCGGTGTGTTTTAAACTGAGGCAATTTCTCCTCTGCTCTTGTCCTTGATGGAACAGTCGTGATATGTTTGCACGTAGTACAACAGGCAATTGTGTTGTTTCCACTCTTTAACAACCCGTTCCTCTATCTCCACTCTTTAATGGACTCGTAAATCAACTTGTTTCACGGTCAAAATTTCATAAGGTCTTTCATTCACCTCTGTCTCTTATTGACTATTGTGAAAGTACTGAAGCAATCAACCCTATTTAAAATCCTAAATATCAAACATGCAGCCCTGATTTTTCTCTGAACAGATTTGATCTGTAAACGCTTTTCTGTACCAGATAATCTGGAGGTCCTGGACCTGATTTTTCTTAGGAGGAAAGAAGATTCTCTGGAGGAAGAAATCAGCCTGTGAATTCTGTAGTCTGAGCCTGGCTTTACAGTGATGCCTTACTTTGCAAGCACCAATACGTGGTCAAACTAAAGCTCAAACTCTTGCACAATACTTTTAAATTTATGTAATTATTGTAGGACACCGATCAAAGCCTGCACTAAAAATGCAGCACTGCATTAAATTTTGAATCCTTGTCATTGTCACTGATGGACTGACTTTAATATCAGTTTCCTTTCACACACAACACACTCACTCAAAGTGAAAGTATTAGTAATGCTTCAGAGGTAGACATACAAGACATCTCTACAGTAAGATCTAATAATGACTTCCTGTGCATCAGAGATTAATCATTTGAGTCCAAAGCCGAGTGTCTGTTCAGGCCTCACCAAATCTGCTGAAAATGAGATCAATGTACTTGCACTTGCACTAAAATGTCATGAATGATCATCCTGTGATGTTACACAGCATGCTTCAGTGCGTTTCTCAGGTTTCTGTGGTCATCACACTGAGAACTGTCAGAGAATCCCTTTAACTAATACTCAGGTGCTTCTAAAGTTTAAAGCAGCAGTCATCATTTACTCACCCCGGTTTTATGCGTATGACTTTCTTCCATTGAACCCACAAGGTGAATTTCTGTGAAATATTCTGTCTGGTAATAACACTGAGTGAAAGGGGACTAAGACCTTCAATCTCACAATGACAAAAAATAATTCTTCACATACTAACTCTTAGCACTTACACAATCACTTTTTCGTGTATCCTTTGAAGCCTTGAAGAAGTAACAGAGTTAAATTAAAGTTGTTTTTTATTGTATGTGCATGCAACAACCTGACTAACCAGACCAAACCTGACTAATCCTAAATTTCCAATGTTTAACCATGTTTAATGCTAACAAAAAAATGTACCTGTCCACTGTTGATTTTATCCCTAATATTCCTACTTGTAAATGTAGCTTTGTACAATAGGCTTGTTGGCTTATAGGGCAAAATGTTAAATGCTCTCTTATTTTTAAGTCGCTTTGGAAAAAAGCATCTGCTAAGTAAATAAATGTAAATGTAATTAATAATATTACAGTCTGTGTGTGCTGCATGTGCATTACATGTGTTGTCATCTTTGATTTCAAACTTGACCTGAGATCAAAACACAAAACAGTGAATGCGAACTGCTTCAATTCGGGTTTGTTCCTCACACAAAGCTTTTGTACAGCTTCAGAATGCTCAGGTCATATGGATCAGTGGATGAATGGATCACATGGATCGTTCACTTTTATTAAACAAGAGACTTGGATATTCTTCACAACATCACCTTTTGAGTTTCCTGGAAAATAAAAAATAAATAAATGATTGGATGGAAAGTAAATGATTATCAGAATTTTTATTTTTTAAAGGAATAGTTCACAATAAAATCCTCTGATAATTTACTCACCCTCAAGTCACCCTAGTTGTATGTATCTTTTACTAAATAATATCCTTTTTAATATCCTTTAAATTTTGAAGCTCCAATAAGCTCATCCATCCATCATAAAAGTAATCCATACAACTCCAGTTTGTTAAAAAAGTTTTTTGAAGCAAGTGATACATTTGTGAAAGAAAACAATATTTTGAGTTTAGAGATTGATACAATCCTTATGGATCTTGTTGCAGGACATCAGAAGGGCTGTTCGGCGGGCAAATAACTGTAGAAACAACAAGAGGTATGTGCAAGTAGACAAGCCACCTACCTGCATTCTGGAGGAGAACAGGAGGTATCGCCTGACCAGTGAACCTGTGGGTCACATTACACCAGAGGTGAGGCACGTCACATGCAAACTTGATGTGCGAGGCTAGGAGTTGGCTTAGCCAGCTGGACATAAAACACTTTATAAACCCATTGCAGGATTGGCTACATCCAGCCTTATGATCAATATTTATACCTGTTGCACCATCTAAAACTACCAGTTGCAAATGTTTTGGTACTCACGTGTTCATTTTTTTGTTTGCATTGAAACAACACAAAAAAACTAAGAAGAAAAGTCAAATTTGATACAATTTCACACAGAAACCAAAAAATGCCCTGGACAAAATTATTGGCACCCTTAACTTAATATTTGGTAACACCCCCTTTGGAAAAAATAACTGAAATTAATCGCTTCCTGTAACCATGAATGAGTTTCGTACACCCCTCTACCGATATTTTGGGCCACTTTTCTTTTGCAAACTGCTCCAGGTCATTCGGATTTGAAGGATGCCTTCTCCCAACTGCTGTGTTAAGATCTCTCCACAAGTGTTCTATGGGATTCGGATCTGGACTCATTGCTGGCCATGTCAGAACTCTCCAGCACTTTGTTTGTAACCATTTCTGAGTGCTTTTTGAAGTGTGTTTCGGGTCATTGTCCCGCTCGAAGACCCATGACCTCTAGTGAAGATGCGGCTTTCTGACACTGGCCACTATGTTGCGCCCCAAAATCATCAGATTTCATGATACCATTCACACAGTCAAGGCATCCAGTGCCAGATACAGCAAAGCCACACCAAAACATCTTTGTACCTCCACCATGTTTGACTTTAGGGACTGTGTTCTTTTCTTTGAAGGCCTTATTTCTTTTTCTGTGAATAGTGCCATGATGTCCTTTACCAAAAAGCTCTACTTTTGTCCCATCTGTCCAAAGTACGTTCTCCCAGATGGATTGTGGCAAACTCCAGTTCTTTTTAATGCCTTTGTGTCCTCCTGGGTCTCCTACCATAGCGTTCATTTTCATTCAGATGACGACGGATAGTGTGAGCTGACACTGGGGTACCCTGTGTCTGCAGATCAGCTTGAATTTGTTTGGAAATTAATCAGGGTTCTTTATCCACCATTCAAACAATCTTTTGTTGTAATGTTTCATTAATTTTTCTCTTTCATCCACATCCAGGGAGGTTAGCTACAGTGCCATGGGCTGTAAACCTCTTGATAATATTGCGCACAGTGGACACAGGAACATTAAGATCTCTGAAGATGGACTTGTAGCCTTGAGATTGTTCATGTTTTCCCACAATTTCTTCTCTCAAATCCACAGACAACTCTTTACACTTCTTGTTAGTACTTACTACCTGTTACTTGCCACACATATGTCTAAATACAAATTACAAGAGCATCACATGCTTGAAAAGCAATTGTTTTTTACAATTTTGACAAGCTGCCAATAATTTTGTCCAGTGCATTTTTTGTCCCAATAAAACTTGAAACCCAACGTGAGTGTATGTTTGTTTAGGACATGCTCTTCACGCCGGTCATTGTGGAGCTGAAGGGATATTTCGAGGTTTTTTTTGAAGAAAGCCCTCCATTCAAGCTGTCCCTGACAGATGCGGACTCGGGTCACGCTGTATGGATGGCAGTCATCAGAGAGGGTACTACTTTATCAGCACTTGGGATCATTGTGTCAGAACAGGAAAATCTTATATATATATATATATATATATATATATATATAAGAT
>JAZGTJ010009571.1:8431-19218 GCA_036877575.1 Botia almorhae
GGCAGTGGCTGCATTTAAAGTGTTGAATTAATGACGGTCAGTGAAATGAGGTAAAAAATCCGGACATTTTATGATATTTTACAAAATCCCCCCGGACATAATTTTATAGCCAAAAAGGAGGACATGTCCGGGTAAAAGAGGACGTATGGTCACCCTAACAATAGTCATATCAATGTCAGCACACCACAACAAACATAGGTGTAATGTAAATCGCTTAATGCATGCTGTACCTATTAGAGACTTTCTGTTTCCCATTTTTCACCATAATTGTAACGCCTCGCAATGGCAACACAGTTCATTTAAAATTCCTTTGCAATTTTGAATCTTCAATGTCTTGGTATGATGCTTACCAAGTTTGTAAACAATCACATGAAATCCCTAGGAAGAGAATTTAAAAGTTCATAGCATGTGCTTTTCAGAAAAATCAATATGGTTGACGTCCTGTTTCGTACAGGTGTGTGCATGGAAAACAACAGGGCTCTTTGCACTTTCAGTGCTTGGACCTCAATAAAGAACGGATTCTAAAGTAACAAATAATGCAAACAAACAAGAGTATAACATGTATGTACATATTACATACATGTAATATGTTAAAACAAGCAGTACTTAAACTATACAGAGAAACTCAAGCCAATAAAAACGCAGTACTGATGATGGGTGTATTTAGATGGGTAGATGTGTTGTAACAAACACACTGTTCAGATCCTTTAATTAGAATAGCTGCCGTGTAGTAATGGTCCTTATTAGCAAATTGCAGTACGTTTAAGAACACGGCAGACACCTTTGAGGTATGGCTTTAAGTAACTTCCTTTGCCTAACAGGGCATGAAAGGCTCTACAGCATGCTCCATCCCCATTATAACAAAGCTTGTTCTGTCTAACCATTTCACTTCGCCTGCGCTTACAACTCCTGCCCCGTTCCCATTGTAGGCGCTCCCAGTTATGGAGTAAACCCCTCCTCTTATAAACCGGCGACCAATCAGTTGTTTTAATTCTTAGCGGAGACACATTCCTAAAGATTCCAATTGGTCTGCTATATTAGGAAAGGAACAATGCACTTTATAAGGAAGTATCTGCGGCGCATCTTTTGGAAATGTAATGGCAAAAGCTTGACTGTCGGTTATTCTGATGAGATTCAGAACAACGTGTTTGAATTAGACCCAATAATCAGTAGTGCCCAACATTATATTTAAGATAGTTACCGTATGATTTTTGCTTTGTGATACTAAATACCTCGATCCAATGGCTGCTATAAGAAAGAAGCTTGTGGTCGTCGGCGATGGTGCGTGTGGAAAAACTTGCCTGCTGATCGTCTTCAGTAAAGACGAATTTCCAGAAGTTTATGTGCCCACTGTTTTTGAGAACTATGTAGCCGATATCGAGGTGGACAGCAAACAAGTAGAACTGGCATTATGGGATACAGCTGGACAGGAGGACTACGACCGTCTCCGTCCTCTGTCTTACCCAGACACTGACGTGATTCTCATGTGCTTCTCCGTGGACAGCCCGGATTCTTTAGAAAATATCCCTGAAAAATGGGTTCCAGAGGTAAAGCACTTTTGCCCGAATGTTCCAATTATATTAGTGGCCAATAAGAAAGATTTAAGAAATGACGAGAACGTCAGAAACGAGCTGGCCAGAATGAAACAGGAGCCGGTTAAGGCTGAGGATGGTCGGGCCATGGCCGTACGGATAGGAGCGTATGAATACATGGAGTGCTCGGCGAAAACTAAGGACGGTGTGAGGGAGGTTTTTGAGACAGCTACACGGGCCGCGCTACAGAAGAGATCCAGGCCGTCTGGAGGCTGTTCCAAATGCTGCAAATTGTTGTGAATGAATTGTTGTCGAAGACAACAAAGGAGATGGCGTCTCTTTTTCGCACCATAAATGTGCAACTAGGGGATAGAGGTTTTTTTGCCATTTTATTTTGAGGTAGGAAGACAGACTTTCCATGTGATTGAGTCTTTGTCCAGCGGAGACGGGGTGCTATGAACTGAGGCGCTATCGGTGGGACGTTAATGTAGCAGACACAGATTTGATAGTTTTTGAATGCCATGCCACTGCACGCTTTTAGATAACCTAATATATTCACAACGGCAAAAACAAATGTCACTAACACAGTCTGCAGAGAAATACGTGTTTTATAAGATGTTAAACGTTGCGTGTCATTGTGATAAAACTTAATTTACACGTGCTAAAGAGTAATATTCTATTTTGTTTCGTAAAGTTTTAACAAACTATGATCTCTTTATGTAACAATTCCTCAATATACATTTCTCCATTCTACAGTGTTCACTTTGCACTTGAACTGTGTTAAAACAATTACTTTTGTTAAAATATCAGGTACTTACGTCTTTTGACCTTATGAGGTAACAGTATATTCTGCTTTATTGTGTAACACAGGCCAAACTAAACATTTACGTTTATTTATTGATTGTATTTATTAGTAAGCTATGTACAGCTGAATTTAACTTCCATTTGGTAGATCTAAAACTATTTGTTTGCATGGGTGAAAGGAAATCACCTTATTACAGAGGTGTACCTGCTCTTAAAGTTTGAAGCTTGTTTAACATAGTTGTTTAATAATGACATAAACATTGTAATTTGTCTTTTTCTATCAAGTCAGTGGTTGATGCCAAGGCTTGTTTAATAATACGTAATAAGTATTTAATAAGTATTTCACCACCATCATCGCAATAAATGTAATTTTCACAAATAAATGTCTTCTTTTATATCCTAAGATATTTAAACAACAGTGTAAATATTTTTAACTTAGTGTGTAGTTCCAGGAAACCGAAAGACAAGGAATTATTTGGCTTTTTTTAGTCCTTTCTCTTCTTATATTGGTACTTGGTACAGGGTGTATCTTGCCGCTGCTGGTTGCCTCAGCAAACATGCATTAAAAGAAACAATGTGCTGCATTCTTCCAGAAATGGGATTGAAATTAAATGCTTTTTACAAAGAAAAGATATTTGAAGAACATAATGGAGAAATTAAATTTTGGATTATATATATATATATTGTCAAACTTTTTGTTTTGGAGGTAGGTTTCTTCAAGCATCCACAGTTCTTCTGAATTTAGTCTGTCTTGGTTGTTTCTGTTTTTTGTGTTTTACATTTACAAGGTTTACACATTTGATTTATAGGGATTTTTTTCCTTAGTAAATAGTTTTCTTTTTTCCTTAAGAAAAAAATTAGCTGGAATTTTTTATTAAAAACGATAGCTGCAGTTTTGGCCAGTTAAATTGTTGCATACATTGCTCAAAAATGATCAGGTTATTTTACAAGATATAAATACAATTTTCATACATATTGGTTTCACTTTACAAATTATAATAGTGTAGTAACTCTTAAAAATATTTGTTAAATAATGTTGGACATTTACGAGTTAACAATTTAGGTTTGATTCAGTTTATATTGAGTTCTATGTTTTTAAGTGGATAAATATATGGTTTTATTATAGTAGAAGTGCAGTAGCGATATCTTTTTGCAGATTAGATTACTAGATTCGATTTGGCAATCTGAACTACAAACATCAAGGTTAAACTATAGTGAGATTATGGCACATTTGTGGCTACATTTTACTACAAATAAAACCGCAAATTAGTATAGTTAAACCATAGTTAATTTTGATGAGCATGCTTTGTCAAATTATAGATGTTTAGTTACCACAGTATTTTACATGGGCATTGCATATCCTACAAATTGGTCGTAGTCTTAGTTGGAGAAGACTGGTAATAAAAGTCACGGTCATCAGATCTTATTTTAAATGATTGCTGAAATAAATACGGGAAAAGATAGATACTTTATTGCTATCATAGTATTCATTAAACAGAAGGTGAGAATTACCCAGGTGACCAGCTACTTCTGGCAAGTTTCGGAAGTGCACATTAGATGGACACTTTACTGTCCATGAGGTTATGAAAGAGGATTTGTAAATGAAAGTTAAGCAAGTCAACTGATCGCAATTCACATGACAATCACAACATGACAAATATTGTACGTCCAAATTTAATTCATACTGCACACATACATACTATATATAAAATGCATTTATAACTGTCGTGTTAAAACCAAATGTAGTACCTACTATATAGTATGCAATTTCAGATGCAGCTAGTGTCATTAATTAGGAGTCAAGCCACGAAGAGGCGAAGACCCCTATTGTATCCGTTAGTGTTCTGCTTCTTCTTGTTTGCTTTATGTCTATGGCAGCCCATAGAACTGTTCATAGGAAAGTTATGGCATTTGACACACATATAGAGGTACTTTTCAATAACACTTATCCAAAAACTGCCTTCGTCATCAGACTGGTCCTTTTTCATTTTGTTTGGGATGTACAAAGGCAAACTCATCTTTACTGGATTTTGTCCTTTTGGAATGCACTACTTTCTGGGAATTTTTTTTTAAATGCATGCCTGTCAGTACACTGTCTCTTGAGCTGAAATTTCTCTGTGGTGTAGGTAAATACTTCCCAACTGTTTAACAATGCTTAAGCATTAAGATTTCCATTCATAGCTTCATTTTGTGCAGGTTGAAGCAACAGTCCCATTTCTTGTTCTGCTTTTGTGATGTAACTAAATACAGAAAACCACTACAGAAAAAGCATCTGTGACATACTAAATATTCATATTCCCTTGCCAAAGCACACAGTATCAGTAACATCTCTGTTATACTGGTTTACCCAAACATCTTTTAGATTTCTTTTCAACACAATGCTTTTCTTTTTGGATCATGTTGTATGCTTTTTCAAACATAATTTGATTAATCCCAATAGATGGAAAAAATCTATTGATCATCAGTCGAATCAAAATGCACATCAGAGTTTAATGCCCTTTTTGTCTTTCTTTATAATTGCACTTGCTGTGGCATGTCCATTCTTTTTTAACTCATCTGCATACTTGCTCTTGTAATAAAAGTGAGACTAGGTGGTGGTTGTGGAAAATAAAATCTACATACTCTATTTTTCTTCCGGGATGTTTTTGAATGTCTTGTACTGTGCTTCTGAACACTGTTTACTGTTTCATATAGTGTCATTTTCTGGTGTTACAAGTGATGTATGTGTCAATGGATCATTGTCTTCATCATTATCATTGAGCTTTGGACCAGTGAACTTGAAAAGAACCACGTTGCTGAAATTAAGCACAAAATAATCTTTAATCTTACCAATAGGTTCAGCTGGGGACATAAATACTTCTTTTAGAAAACAATGCCATCTGTGATCAAACATCCTTGCTGCAGTGACAGGATCTCGTCTTTTGAGTCCACATTTTTCAGACCAATCAAGCTTATCCACATTATTTGTATTCCCTCTTGCTTAATAATAGTGCTCATCATTTCAAGCCATCTTAGATCAGCAGAACTAAAAGATGCAAAGAAAGTTGATATGCTCAACTGTCTAATCAGAGCAAACAGATCTTTCTGTGTAGAAATTCTGTAGGGAGGTGTTCCTCTGATGGGTTTTAAAGTGCACTGTATTGTACTGATTGTTTAATGTCACCACTAAAGTGGTTAGTGTTTCCTTTAGTTGGTCACTTGACCCTTAACTTTAAATTAAATTCTCTTTCTGCAATTGCAGTAGTGTTTCACTAAGAACATTTATGCATAAAAAATAATAAAGAAATATATCTGCTGACTATCGTTTTATGATAGGCTGTTTATAATATTTGGCTGTTTGTAATAAAATCATGACGTGACAAAGTCATACTGAGATTACCTTGACAATTTGTGTAGGCATTATTATGCAGCTGTGGTGCTAGAAAGATTGCTGTCATGTGTAGTAAGTACTGGGATAAGATGAACAGAACTAACTGACATACTTATGCTGGGGGTCATAAGTGTGTTTTGTGCTATGCTGGCACCAGGTATGCATTGTGCAGCTTTTTTGTTGATTGTCATCATTGTTGAGTTATGAGTTCACAGTTGAGTCAATTGAGTTCACAGTTATGAAGGGGGACTAAATGTGATTGACGAACAGTGTCCTAAAAACCCAATAGATAATTTCTTCTCAATAACAATATGGTTTAGTCTGATCCTTAGTATTTAGTAAAGTGGGTGGTTTAGAATGTTTGATTTTGAGTTGTCCAAGCTACCTCTTAACTTATCTGTATTTCATCAGCAAGTCCTCTTGTGCTCGAAATGTGCTTTTTAAAACTTGTAATTTGAATAATCATTTAAAACACGTTTGTATGCCACCCTAAGGAGTTTTATATACAGTAGTTGTAAATGTTATACCCATAGGCATGGTGATAACAAAGGGATTTTTTTACACTATGTGACATTTTCTTCATTCTCTTTGTGTTTAGGGAACTATTCTATTAGAGATCATAAATGTACCAACATGCATATTAGAAGAGTCTGCATTGATGGACATCATCTGAATTGGATCAGATTACTATATCTTTTAACATTTTGGCTTAAAGGAGCTAAAGGAGATAAAAATACCTTACTTTGCCAATATTTCCTAGTGAAGTAAAGTGAAAACTTCATTATAAGATAATGATTTTTTTCTAAAATCCTTATGTAAAAAATTTGATATTGGGGAAACTTTTGTCAGTGTTGAGACATTGATATTAAAACCACTGACCATACTTTTTTAGAATGTAACTCAAAATTGTTCTGGTCTCGGCTGTACAGCAAAATTTCCCATGTTAATATCCTTTAGCTATAAACAAATTAAGTTTGGTGTTTTCAAGAAGTAGGAATGTACACAGCACTATTTTGTTAACGGCACTGTTTGGTTGGTCAATATTGTTCACTCGATGATTGATTTGTTTGTATATTTAAGTAAATAAAAATTAAAGTATTTTTATGAATGCATTTCACACCTCACACATTTTAAATCAGCTTATCAACTAACTGTTGCCCTTAAAAAAATCTTTAAGCATATTCTTCTAATCAGTTTTTTAAATAAAAGCCATGTGTGTTTTGATTGAATACTAGACATTTAAGTATGTTTATTTTTAAAACATCTCTGAATATCATTGGATCAATAAATGGAACACACAGTTAATGAATATTAAGTATCAATATATCAATAATGTATCAAACAACTCCTTATGGAATAAGCAGTGGTCAGAGATTTCATTTCCCTTTAGCACTAAGGTTTCCCCTAAACCAATTCCATTCAAAGATCCACAACTATCATTTGATGCATCAATGAAACACACATCACAGTTCCTTTTTTTAATAGAATGTTAATGGTAAAAAATTATTCTATATTAGTAATGTAACTGCTCAATTTGTCAATTTATATCTTAAATTGCAACTCTTCATCACTATCTGTCAGTACTGTGTGGATAACATTAACAAAATGCACAATCTATCCATGATGAACAAAATATTTAAAGTTATTATCGTGCCAGAAGTTACACATGACGTGTTTAGAACCTAATATAAATGAGTGTGATTGATTTAGACATACAGTGCCTTGCAAAAGTATTCATACCCCTTGAACTTTTTCACATTTTGTCACCTTACAACCACAAACTTAAATGTATTTTATTGAGATTTCATGTGATAGACCAACACAAAGTAGCACATAATTGGGAAGTGGAACGAAAATATAAGTTTTTCAAAATGTTAAGCAAGTAAAAATCTGAAAAGTGTGAGGTGCATTCCAGTCAGTCACGTTTGACGCTACGTCAACGAACTGACGTATGGGGTCCCTGTGGAAAACGCCGCAAGCCAACCCGTTACGGGCTAGGAATGCAAGTACGGGCAGGCGACGCGTGCCTCTGTATGACAGCTTCCCTGCCTCCGTAACCTACCCAGTGCGGAGCCTGGACGCAGAGAGGTCATGACAATTGTTCCTGTCCCCCCAGGAGAGGGCACCTCAGTGCACAGTTCTCCTTCCTCTCTTGATATAGCCAGGAGAAACACTGGGGAAAAACGCCTGTTCCAGAAAAAGGGCGTTGCGGAGCCTGCTAAAGGAGGTAATGTATGGAGATGAGGTATAGACTGACAAGACATTACTACCTATGGGAAATGTCTCTGTGCAGGTTCTACCTACTGGGACGGCTCACTGTCCACAGAGACTGGCAACCGTACAACGCCAAGGGAAAGACACGGGTACACCAATAGGGAAACCGTATTGTGGAAAATACACATGTGGGATTACCAAGGGGGAATCACTACACATGGGGCACCTAGCCCAGCACAAGGGTTGACTGTGGCATACACACAAGTACTGGGCCTGGTGTGAGGCTCCCTACGCCGTGCCTGCCCGCTGATGGGTGCTGGAGGAATCAACGCAGGGTTCACGAATGGGAAACTGTTGCGAAGGAATACAAAAGGCCTATGTCCCCCTATCCCAGGGGGGAGGCAATGCAAGCAAAGACACTAAGCCTGTCCTCCCGCCCACTAGCCAGTGGGCCCCAACACACAGGAGAACACAGGCTCCACCCTGAGGTTGTAGAACCTTGCAAAGGTGTTGGGTGTCGCCTCGCCCAGCTCTGCAAATGTCTGCTAGAGAGGTGCCATGTAATAACGCCCAGGAGGAGGCAACACTCCTAGTCGAGTGAGCCCTCCCTCCAAGGGGGCACGGCATGCCTTGGGAATGGTATGCCAAGGCAATGGCATCCACTATCCAGTGGGCCAACCTCTGTTTGGAGGGGGCCTCCGAAGCAGACAAACAGCTGATCAGAAGCTCTGAGTGCAGACCACGTAAATGCACAAGGCGTGAACGGGACACAGCAAAAAAAGGACTGGGTCTGCCTTCTCCACGGGCAGCGCTTGCAGGTTCACCACCTGGTCTTTGAAAGGCGTGGTGGGAACCTTGGGCACGTAGCCAGGCCGGGGTCTTAAGATAACATGAGTCTCCACTCTTCTGGGCTTGACAGCTGCCGTGAGAGCGCTTCGTCCACATGGTTGAGCTCGCCCAGAATGTAGGTGGCACAAAGCGACCGGAGTCACAGCTGACTCCAAAAGGAAGAGATGTCGGGTGAGTTGAGACATGCAATGGAGGCGGTTGATGCATGCCACAGTCACTGTGTTGTCCGTACGAACTAACACATGCCTGCCCTGCAGCAACGGATGAACCCGGCGCAGGCCAAAAGCACTGCCAACAACTCAAGGCAATTGATGTGCCACAGGCGCCGAGGTCCTGTCCAGGAGCCCGAAGCCGCCTGCCTGGTGCACACAGCGCCCCAGCCTGTCTTGGAGGCATCTGTTGTCACAACAACGTGCCTGGACACTTGTTCTAAGGGCACCCCGGCCCATAGAAAGGCAACCAAGGGCTAAAGGTCTGGAGGCAGGATGGTGTGACACCCACACAGTGTGTGCCACGACGCCATGCCCGTCCCGGGACTCAGTTGTGTAGCCAGTGCTGCAGCGGTCTCATATGCATCAGGCCGAGTGGTGTGATCGTGACTGTGGATGAAATATGCCCCAGGAGCCTCTGAAAGTGTTTCGGTGGGACCACTGTCTTGGCTCTGAACATGATCAGGCATTGCAGCAGAGATCATGCACGCTCATTGGAGAGGCACGCCACTATAGCAACCGAGTCCAGCTCCATACTGAGAAAAGAGACGCCCGGTGTTGGGGAGAGCTTGTTCTTTTCCTAGTTGATCTGAAGCCCCTGCTGGCTGACGTGCCAGAGCACCAGGTCCCTGTGTTTGCACAACTGCTCCCGAGAGTGGGCCAGAATGAGCCAGCTGTTGAGATAGTTGAGAATGCGAGCACCCATGTCCCGCAATGGGGCAAAGGCAGCCTACACAACTTTGGTAAAGACGCGGAGGAACAGGGACAGCCCGAAGGGGGAAGTTCCAACATCCCGTCCTCATCTGGAGTGCTGAAGGTGATAATAGGTCCTGCAGGGGGAGCACCGCCACCACCCGACAGTTCTAGTCCCAACGCTGCATAAGACTAGGAGGTCTGCAGGGAATGACCCGGCAGGAAGTCTCCACAGCGACCTCAAGGCCTCCCAGAGCACTAACCATTTCTGCTACTTTCAAGCACATAGCCTGTGCAATAGAGTGGGTAGCAGCAGAGGGAGCTCGATCTCTCAAGGAGAGAGAGAGCTGTGACCGCAGCTTTGAGATGGGCATGCTCTCATAATGAGAGCACAACCCAACCATGAACCCTGCTTGTGATGGCATGTGATGCAGTGAGCATGGTCAACAGACAAGGTCAGGAAGTGAACACATCCAGGAACATATGGACGGAAAGGCGCCTTTAAAAAGACGAACAGAAAGACGTCTTTAAAAAGACGCACATCATCCATAAAAGCTCATTAGAATGGAAATTTGCTCTTTATAGGAAATAAGATCTTTTAGAACCAGGTCTGCCGAAGTGCAGAGGGGAACTGCCACCGGAAGCGAGCAAGATCTGCTGTCACCCGCAGCGGATGCTGGAAACCTCCAAAGGGGATAGTCAAATAAATGCGAGTAGTGCACACTCGGCTCCGAAGCAAAAATCTGAATGAAAGCGAGCTGTGGCTGGCTTTATATACAGGGGTTGGACAATAAAACTGAAACGCCTGGTTTTAGACCACAATAATTCATTAGTATGGTGTAGGGCCTCCTTTTGTGGCCAATACAGCATCAATTCGTCTTGGGAATGACAGATACAAGTCCTGCACAGTGGCCAGAGGGATTTTGAGCCATTCTTCTTGCAAAATAGTGGCCAGGTCACTACGTGATGCTGGTGGAAGAAAACGTTTCCTGACTCGCTCCTCCAAAACACTGCAAAGTGGCTCAATAATATTTAGATCTGGTGACTGTGCAGGCCATGGGAGATGTTCAACTTCACTTTCATGTTCATCAAACCACTCTGTCACCAGTCTTGCTG
>JAZGTJ010009572.1:0-17500 GCA_036877575.1 Botia almorhae
CACCAATACCCCCACCCCCTCCAAATCTCTCTCTCTCACACACACACACACACACCCACAAGGTGTCTGTTCTATTATTGGCCAGTTTGTCCACTATACACACTGTCAGTCCATATTAACACTATACTTTTACTGAAGTTCAGTTAATGATAATACTACCGTATTTTGAAACTGTGGTTTTGTATTCCATATTTCAGTCAGATATGACGGTATTTATCTGGTACTCCACATACTCCAAAATATTACCACAGGACCGCCTCCAAAACAAGGTCAAAATATGTTTAGACTGGTGGTGTTTGTCCCTTGCGTTTATAAATAAACGGTGATTTGCATGGAGAGCATTTGATTGGACAAAAATCGGTGTAGTGCATGATGAGTCATCAATATTTTTGGTTCACGTTCTCAGATGAGAGCGACTGTAAATTTTAGGTATGTATATCTGCTGAGAGTTTATATTGTTAATTTGTAAAACAAGTTGAGTAAAACTCTTTAAATATCTCTCGGTGCCCTTCCATGTCACTGTATTTAGCCCCTGTTGAACTATACCCATCCAACCAGCACCTTCCTAGTTACCGCAGTGGGTAGTCCAGGATTTCCTAATTGCGATCAGCTCTCAGTTTATGTCTTGCCTGTAAAATCCTCTAGTCTCCTTAGGCATCTGTTGGCTTGGCATGTAGCGGGAAACCGCAGCGAGCGCGTCCGCATGGTCGCATGGCCGTAATCTGTTGATCTCCAGCAGGTCAGTGGAGCGGGAGATTAATAACCAGAGCGCAGCGATCGGCTAAGCCACCAGGCCTGTGGGAAACACGTTTAATGAGGGCTGAAGTTAACAGTCGCTTCGGTAACAAGTTCGTCGTCCCGCGTCAACGCGGTTAGCGTCTCTGACGCATACGTTCACACTGTTGCAGTATTAGCATGTTAAACGAGATTAGAACATTTTGGCCTATGACAGGAGACAGAGAGCAGATACAGTACGTACAGTAACAACTGTTATTTTGAGAATGAAAGATCGTTTAAAGATCCTCAAAACACACAGATTGTGCTTTCCAGCGCTTTACATTGACAGAAGCAAAATACTGTCTGCTCATAAACAAGGCAAATCTTTGGAGTTGTGACACACAGAGAGAGAGAGACAGAGAGAGAGAGAGACATGCTCTTTCATTGTCACTATTTCCATATGGCATCGGTCTTAAAAGGGGCGGAGCTTCTCACTGCCTGAATGGATATCACTTACATGTCTTGTTGCTAAGAGCCATGTGGTACAATGTTTTCTTTGTTTCTTTGTGACTAAGAGCATCAATATCTTACGTTTAAACGAGTTAATAAAGTCACTGCTGGCATGAAGGTTTGTATTTGGACTTTAAAATGTGGTTTTATGGGACATGGCCATTTTTATTCATAAGATTCAGATAGGAAGTATGTTTTTCCAGAGTATATCAATGGAAGGAATCTCAGTGAAGCTACATGTTCAGTTGTGTTTGTTGTTGTAGCAGCTGCTGCTCGTTACTAAGTCACTTTGAGTCTCCGGCGCGAAGCTTGTTTTGTCTCCGTGGAAACATGACCACATGAAAACACTCGCGCTTGCGTCAAAAACCAGAAAACTGGTGATCTTGACCTTGATTTTTGGACCCATTTGGACCTCAATGACTCTCCTCTGTCATATCATTGTAAACAATGTTCCCATGGATGAATGTTTATGATATTTATTACTTATAAGGCAAAAGCTGTATCTGGGGCTGTGTGATTCAGTGACTGTTGAAAAACAGAGACTTCTCTGCTTCATATCACAACGGCTGAACGTGTCTTTTTTTGTGGACTTTTCTGTATGACTGAGTCACAGTGAGTAAATAAAACCCCCTACACCGAAATTCTGTCAAACTTCCCTCAGCCTCAAAACTGAACTGACCGCTTTAAGGAAGTAAACAAATGTTGAGAAACAGCCATTGTTGTGAATAAAAAGGTACTTTTGTCGATGCAAAAGTTTATTTACTTCCTCTTTTTGTGAGCTTATGGGGCATATAAAGCAATTAAACACACAGGTTTTGTATGACCAATGAGCTTAGACTTCTCAGTCGATCTGGTAGAATTTACATGTAGTTTGTTGCACTTGTTAAGACCAACAGCATTTTTAAAAATTATTTTTATTTGTATTAAAGGGGTCTGATCCTTATCTATGGGCCAGAATATAACAGAAACTAGAGTGGCCTACGTTGACCCGGGCCAGTAAGCAACACCCTAGCAACGAGCCAGAACACCCTAGCAACAGCCCGGAACTCCCTAGCAACCACATAATGGCGTCAAATTTTGCACGGGTAAGCAATAATTACATTTCCTTTCAAAAATATAAAAAATATTTTAGACTGTAAAGTTAAAATCTGTGTGTGAGTGGCTCTGTCTCTCTGCCTGACTAAAACCAAAACTCTCACCCTTTTCTTATCTTTCTATAGGGTTGCTCCTGAACATGTGACCCTGCTGGAACAATAAGGCATGAGAAAGGTACACCAGCCCGTTTTCTCATAGCGACCATCTGTCTACCCTAACTGCCCCAGCTTCCCTTACCGTCAGCATGCCCCAGCCTGTAATATTTGAGACACCTTAAGACTCAGTCACGCAAGAATCTTAGAAGGCCGACTGGCACTGAAAAAAACTGCTGATGAATCGCATTCAATTTGTAGATTTATTTTGCAGATTCAGTCTGTAGATTTTTCGGCCAGCACTGACAGCACTGACATTGAACTGCAGTTAAATGTGACCCCCCCCCCCAGCCCAGCAGGAAACACATATCCATACAACATTCTCATGTCAGTTTCCGCAGTATCCGTGCGTGTGGTTCTGTTCTTTGAGAACTTTGGTCTTCTGGCCTGTTTCTAAAAGGTGAACCACACCCCAAACCACAACTCCTTTATACAACCACAGCCCCACCTCTTCCCTTGCCCCTGTTACAGGAAGCCCCGCCCTGTCACTGATTCCATGCTGGCATTTTTCCCAGGATACCCCTCCCCCAATCGCCTTTTCCCTCTGACCCCTCCCCCTCGTCCTCTGGCACCTCCCCCCACCCAAACCCCTTCCCTCCTGTTCTCTGCCAGTTTCCCAAGATAAACAAAGACTTCTTCTTCTGTCTGGGCTCCAGCGGGGGTCAAATGGAATGAATGGCGGGGCAACAACGGGGCCCTTTTCTCTCCGTTCCTTTAAAGACCACTGGCGTATTGTCTTTGTGATTCTGTCGCGGGAGGAGGGAGGTGAAGTCGTTGTGGAGGAGTTTGTGTTTTAACTGCTTGGCGGTTATAAAATGCGCTTCCCCATTTAGGTTTATCACTGTAGTTTCCCTGTTTATTTTACAGCCTCGCACAAACAGCCCAATGGCGTAATCACAGAGATAATCCCTGTGACACTGGTTCTGTGTTTTGTCATTCCACGCCATCCAATCCATATTATCTCCATAAACAACAACAACGATCCGCGTATCACACGGACTGGCCGGCGAAGGTTTATTTTGATTTGTTCTCCACGAGCGAGCAGCTTGTGCCAGGAAACGCCGTGTGATCTTCTGGCAGATGGTCTGTTCGTTCACGTTTTGACGGCTTCTGATTAGGTTCGATAATGCGCACGCAAAGCTGATTCGAACGGACAATGACTCCTTTAAGCTGCGGTGTGAATATTGCGTGTGTGTGTTTTGGGGGGGTCACTATATAATATATTTGTATCCAAAAGTCAGTCAAACTTGACCAATCTGAGCAAAACCTCCTTTTGAAGACGTGCTCATTTGTAAAAACACTGAAAATATAGTAAATACGTTTTTTTTTAATTGTAAAATTGCAGAAGGTTATCTAGTTATATACAGTTAGAGTCTAGTTATACTGTTTATAACTAGCCGTGTATAAAAACAATAGAAGTCTATGGAATGTCCCCATTTAGACAAGTTAACGCTGTGGGTGCTTGTTTGTGTGGCATTAGATTTGTTTACACACCAGTCGCCCATCCCCCCCGACATACTTGCGTACACGTTTATTAGGTCAAGATTCTTGTATGTTGACTGTACTCCGTATACATCAATTCCTATATGAATCACACAGAGTTTGGTATGCATTCTGAATTCGAGGTGGATGAGTAACTACACTACAGTCCAAAGTCCCGCTTAACTCAGCAGTATTTCAATACGTTGTCGAGATTGATTAGTTCATTGATGAATAGCTTTGTATTCGCTGCATTTGATGTCTCAGTGTGAAGATATCCATCTTGTTGAATGAGCAGCAGAAAGATTTTGTGACTCTGTGGAGAACAAAAGAAGCTGCTGGGGTAGATCTTGTCCCCACATGTATCCCGACCGGTGTTGTGTTCAGTCCTCTGTCTGCTGTGCTCTTTGGTGAAGGGTTGGACTGACCAAACAAAACCGTTGTTGTTTTGAATGTTCTAGGAACGTTCAAAATGTCCAGCTGTTTAGACGCGATATAAACATCATTGCTTGGTTATATGAACATTTTAAAAATGTTCCATTAACAACTTAAGAATAATGTTTTGATATATATATGATGTAAAATGTTAAAAGCGTTCTACCAACTACTGCAAGAACATTCCAACACTACTTTGAGAGAATGTTAGCCAACATTCCGAGAACGTTCCCTGTCAGAGTTTATGGGACACCAATAAGTCACCTAAAGAGCTAACACAGACACAATGACTCTTATCTTTATGACTTAAAAGTACATTTCTTCTTCAGTTGTGGATTCAAACAAACCCCTATATAGACTCACATTCAGGGAGGGACCCCGAGTCAAATCCAGGAACCGGAATGTCATAAAGACTTGTGGATCTGTGCTCCTAAAAAATTCTCCTGCTGCAGGAAACGTTTTCACAACTTTGCTATTTCACCCCCCTCCACCCACCCCCTTCCTTCCAGGACACAGGAATGCAGGGGAGAGAGGCCCGTCAGGAGAGGACAGCTGTTTGCGTTTAGCTGCGCCCAAACATGCGATCACGCTCTCCTGCATGCGGGCCGTAGAACCGCCAGTGCTGTTGCATCACACACAGATCGTCATGTGTTATAAAACGTTTTCAAACCTCCCGGCATTCTTTGCTACAACGATTGAATTATGAGGCTGGTATTCTCTCAGGATATCTTGCTAGGTTATTAAAGGAACTGTGAAATTTGATCAAAAGTTTAATGTGGACGTTTTCTGAACCACAGCGGAATTATGCGCCGGGCCGCTTCCTCTGTGTGATGCCGTTCTGCGCCGGTGTGGTCACCTGACTCACCGCAGCTGGGATACGAGTGACCCACATTTCTCAAACGAGTGCGTTGAGAGAGCAGCTCATGCCTTCTGCTGTTTCTCGAGGGAGTGAGTCTATCAATAGCTGCCTGTGTCTGTGAAAGAATGCAGGCGCGCCGGGCACCGAGTTACAATCAGCTTTCGCCTAAAAATACCATTTACTTTTATTTCTCACAGCGTAGAGAACATATAAGTATGTTGTTGTATCCATAAGGAGCTATAAAAGCAATGGAAGTCTACCTGATATGACCTCTAAAACTCACTTCCAGGTTTTCACTACTTTGAACCAATGATCTTCTACGACTTTATCAGATGTTTGTGATTATATAAATTACATTCTCAAAGAGCAACTTCTAGCTGCTGATTTATTGTAGTTAGAAGTATAGAAAGGATATACAACTGTAATGAATGCATTTGTTTTTATAGCCATTTATTTTATTTAATAAATATAACATGTAACTGTTTTAATATCCATTTGAAAACATTTTAGAATTAAGGTTTTAAGTTTCTAGAATTCTAGATTTCACAATAGTTTCTTTTACTGTTCTACACAACATTTTAACTGTCCTCAAATCTTTGCCGTCTCTTGTAAAATGTCGTGTCATGTTGAATATCAGGGAGCAGAGACAGGCCCTGAGAGGAGACTGCAGTCTGCGTTGTAACTCAACCCTGCATACCACGCATGCTTCACAGACACAAAAGCTCATTTTACAACGTGCTGTAAAAACAGCCATAAAGCATTTCAGTGAAACAACAGCTGATCAGCCTCCTTGAGCTTATCAAACTTGTCGAATCACTTTCGTCTGGCGCATAGTCGTTCAATTGTTTCGTAATTTTGCTGAGCTATCGCAGAAAAGCATGTTAAAATAACATGTTTTACAGTGTTTCGTGTTTAAATTTGAATGTTTTGGGGGGGGGGGGAATTGCAATCAAATGGATTAAATAGCATCGTTTAGAAACTGAGTGTAGCTAGAATTGTTTTTATTTACTATAAAACTTTTCTTCCGTATAGTAGCATTCCAGGGTTTTTAGAAAACAAATAGCTGGACAAAGTCCCACGAAAAGCCCACGACAAGCTACAAACACATCGTCTGTGGTAACATCATAATAAACTAGGTTGACTAAAGTAAAATATGTGGGTTATGTTTTGTTGTGTATATTTTGTCACCACTTTTAACCTTCATAGAGATGCAATAACTTTCCTGCTGGTGGTAAGAAAGGAGAGAAAGAATCGTGTAATTTCACAAGGTTTTAATACGTGCGCACCACGTAAATTGTCATGATGGTAAATACCAAAATACATAGATTCAAAATGCAACATGGTAAACAATATGTACACACACTCAATATTACATAATGTACAGGTCTTTATAAAACAAAGACAATGAAACAGTGGCTTAGGCCCAGTACAGTCTCAAAGTTTGGTGTGACCAACCCTGAATCGGTTCGGTTATGTGAATCAGTTTCGTTATGTGATATTGACCTTCATTAGTCAGCACAACCGAATCAGGATTGAATCTGAATGAGTGTGACACTTCAATTCCTACGCAGTGACGTCTCAGCTGTAGCACCAGTAACCAGATTTTACTTTACTGGGAGAACATGCCCAGACATCTTCACAGACCAGACCGAGCTTGTAGCGCCACTGGAGTCTGCTGGGAAGTCCCACGCCTCACCACGTGTTACAAACGCATGGAGGGCAATCCGGATGAGAAATACAGTACAGTGCGCCATGCGCGTCTTTTTACAGTCAGAAAGCCACTATTGCTGTACTCCACGGGTTCAGGTTTTTTAGCATCTGGTCACAACAGATTTGTCCTGACCCAGAGTCGCTGTCCTCCGACTCAGCCTCGGGTTTAGCCCCGTCCTTGCTGCTGAGAAGTCCCGAGAAACTTGACCCAAAAATCGTTATGAGGTTCGATACATTACTCGTGTCCATTTCCTCCCCTTCCTCGCTCTCGCTCGCGTTTGAGGAAGTAACTTTTGTCCTTTTTTGAGGGGAATCTTCGCCGTCCGACTCTTCCGCGCTCCTTTTCCTGGCCGAACAAGCGCGCGTCGTGGGCGGTCGGTAGGAGTCGGCGTCCGCTACGCGCGTCGCGTTCGACTCTACACCCGCGTCCGACGCACTCTCACTGGGTTTACCGGTGGCATCAGACACCGATAACGTTTCAGATGAGACGTTTCCAGCAGAGTCCAACGCAGAGTTTTGGTTTCGCTCTTCTGATGAGGAAGCACACCGCTCCGCGTCCGACTTAACCTCGTCGTCGTGGGCTTTCACGACCGATTCGTTTGCCAGAGGCTGGTCGTTCTGTCGCGCTTCCTCGGGTCTCTCCTCCTGGTCGCCTTCGGTCGCGGCGGGCGGGAGTTTCTCCCGCTCGGAGTCCATGAGGTCCCAGTCCTTCGCGTCGCGTTCGCCCTGCGCGTTCAGACACGCGCCGCTGTAGTAGTCGCTCAGATAGACCTGACGCGCGCTGCGAAGCACCAGCGAGACCAGGAGGTTTTTGTGCAGCTTGATGCCACCTCGCTGAACACGGGAATTGTAGATTTTTCCCAAGGAAATGGTCATAATCCGATGGGCTTCCACTTTGTATTCCATGGCTGGTGTCGAGCCACTAAAGGTCACAGTTTGGAAGTACGAAGTTCGCCGGGCGGTTCGGTCCGTTCGGGGTTGGTTTTGCGCTCAGGATTCTTCCCAAAATATTACCGTGAAATGAGCCACGGTGTGAAAACACATTAGTTAATAGCGTACGAGCGCCAAATCACAAACAAATACGTTTTCCTTTCTGTAGGCGAGTCATGCAGACAGAACAGCCACGATAAAATCGCGTAATTGTTTTCAAAAACAAGAGGCGTTAAATAAATACGAATGCCTCATTTTCCTTCACAAAACTCAGATTCGGCGTTATTGGGTGAGTGGGCAAGAATTCCCTTGTGCACACAGCAATAGTCTAGGGAGGAATGAGACCGTTTCTATTTTTAACTGTAATTTATACCTCTGCGTCAGCGACTACACTAGCCAATCACGGGCCGAGTTGAGTTCTGCCACCGTTGTGAATCACACCCGCCAAACCGGCGGTGACCAATGAGCGAGCGCCGTGACGATGAGTCATATTTAAATACTAACGTGGGAGAACTGTTTAAAGGGAAAGAATTGTTTTCACGCTAAAATAACACGATGTTTTACAATAATAACACATTAACTCCCCGCGTTAGGCCACTGTGACTTATAATAACAATGAATTACTTTTCTAATCACATAATATGAGTGCGATAAAGCAATAGAAACACAAACACGTCTAATATACGCGTACAATGCACTACAATTAAACGTCGTTTCACGTGTTGGTTGTGCACATACGGCACGTTTGCTATACGCACACGTTCTTGTATAATATTACGCCGTTTCCGCACGACGTAGCTGGTCTCGTTTTACCGTTAAACGAAAAAAAACTCACTTCCCCTTTAATTTTGTCAACCGACTTCCTCGACTGATGTAATGGTGCTTCTGCTACGGTCGCGTCACGTGACTCTATTGTGCGAACTCATTGCGGTGTCTGGGTGAATGGAGCTGTTAGCGGGGGAAGGGTAACGTTACGTTGGATTAAACTATTAGTTACTACCCTCACAACGCGGAGTGTGGGAAGTTACGCCGTGTTTCGTTGATAATGTTTAGGGATAGTGATGCGTTTGTTGTCTTTTGCTCCATGGACGATGCACGTGATCAGGAGTGTGTATTAAGATGTGGGTGGTAAACAAACCCGACAGGAAGAGCTGGGTATGACGTAAGGCGCTCACAGTGATCGTTTACCTAAATGACCACGAAAATAACGCGTTAAGCACGAATGCATTAGACGATCGCTTTAAACAGTACTGATTAATATAATAAAACAGTTTATCCGTGTTTTGCTGTTGATGTCGAATATGTCATTTGTTGATATTAGTAAAGGATCGCTAAACATACACGAATAAATGTCTCGTCTTTATATTCCTGTCTAATCTGTTGCATTGACTGCATGCGGACGAGACGGTTTCAGTCAACAGTGCCAGCTGATGCTATAAATGTCCAGCTCAACGGTAATTAATTTATGCAGCTTGTGTTACTAAATCAGTGTTTCCGGTTGGATTGCTGGTTTACATCATACGCAACTCTCTCATTACAGCACTACAGTGTAGACAGTAGATGGTCAATAAAAAGGCAATACGCTGTCATGCATAATGAATGAAGTCACAGTGCTGTAGTGGGCAGATGTGCTGCATAGCAACACGGATGAAGAGAATATATATATATACATATATATATTTTCTATATATATTCTATATATTTATAAACAAATAATCGATTATTTATACAGATACCATTGTATAAATAGTGTTTAATTATGCAAAAGTGTTCATTAAACATAAAATACATAATTGAATATTTTTGGACCCCCTTCATTTTTCTGGGAAAAGATCTCAGTTGTACAATGTACAACCACGAATACATTAGACAATGTACAGTGTATACACCCCCGTGTATGTACAGTGCTGGTACCGGTACAGTAATGCATCGGGTGGTAATACCATGGTATTGAATTAATTACTGCAGTACAAAGACAGCTAACAGTTTAAAATGATAAAGTATTATAAAAGTAATATTACCCAATATGATATGCGTAGCCTTATATCTATAACAATACACATGGTTGTGACTAAGTTTATCTTTGTGTATGTTTATGGTTAGAAATTAAAATAATACACGTAAACATTAGCTGTGCAACCTAGGAAATACGCTTTGTTTTTAAATAAACCATAAATTACAACAACACACGCCAGGCTGTTTGTTTACCGGGAGGCGTGCGCGTGTGTCTAGACGCTCTGTGACCCGGATGTGATTCAGCCCGAGTGGATCCGGGCTCCGTCCCGCATGTAAACAATACATGAAGCTCCTTTGTTCGAGAAAAGCGAAACCAGGCGCGATCTGGAGCATGAGATCATCGCATGAAAATCGCTTCATCTGAGCAAGAAACATGTCGATGGAAGATCCGTTTTTTGTGGTGAAAGGGTGAGTGTGTGCTTGTGGGCGACGGCTCACTTCCAGCTCTGTGCATTTCGAAGAATCGTCGATTTAAGTCAGTAAACCTTTCTGACCACTGGTTAGAGGTTATATTGTAATATGTCCAATGTAATCCTATGATCCGTTCAACACCTGTCTGTACGCTTTAAAACAGCTGTTTCATTCCTATCGTTCCGATCGTGTTGCCATGGCAACCGTAATGATCGCTCCTTCCTGCTGTTACGTCACGAAATCGATGTCTGCATCGCTTCTCTATTGATTTGTTAATCGATGTATCGTTTCAGACCATCGTCCTAAAACTACGTTAGTACTATGTGCCCCTAGATACATTACACGGTGCTCCCGTGATTATATTCATAGATGAAGGTATTTACAAAGCATATCATGTCATTACATTGTTATATGTGCAAAAACAGGGTGTTGCTGTGTTACTATGCATAAAAGCATGGCGATACTGTGGTACTTTTTTTGTAAGTGTTGACCGAAGCAGGAAATTAGCATTTCTAGTGCAATGCATTAGATAATTGTAAGGTAATGATGTTTTCAGAATGGCCATAATAAGCCTTTGACTGGTTTTCTGTAGGGAGGTGCAGAAGGCAGTAAACACAGCCCAAGAGCTTCATCAGAGATGGATGGAGTTAATACAGGACCCGAGTGGTGCCACCAAAGAGGAAGTGGACTGGACCACCAACGAGCTGCGCAACAGCTTGAGGTCCATCGAGTGGGACTTGGAGGACCTGGATGAAACCATCAATATCCTTAGAGTTCTGATATGTTGGAGCAGCCGACAGGTTTCAAATCTCGCTAATATTGATGTTCTGTAGATGTTCTATCTGATATTTGCTTCGCCTTAACTTGGGGTGCAGGTATTGTGGAGGCCAATCCCAAAAAGTTCCACCTGGATGCGATGGAGCTGGCGAAGAGGAAAGGTTTCATCACCAGCACGAGACAAACAGTCAAGGTGCTCAGATTCGAGGGACATGCAACTCTAAACCAGTATTTATGCAAATATCACATAATCATGCTGGAATTTCTGTGTTGTAATAGGAAATGAAAGACCACATGACGAGTCCAGTGGCCGTTTCAGTGTCTGAGAAGAAAAATCGTCAGGTTTGTAAAAAATGGAGGTCTGGATTTAACAGATGCCTGTAATTTGGTATTTTGTGATAGTTTATTAAACAATTTATGATTCTGCATTAGACTTTGATGGGGGACGGTGGATCTCGTGGCCCAATCTGGCAACCCAGCGGTGATAAGTACACTAGACTGGACAATGAGCTGCAGTCTGTGAACACTCAGTTTATTGAGGAACAGCAGACACAGCAGCAGGTGTGTCAGTGATTTATGTCATATGTAAACTTGTACTACTGAACATGTTATATTTTTGAGGAACAACAACATGTTGAACGGTTGTATGTGTTGTACGGCAGCTCATAGTGGAACAGCAGGATGAGCAGTTAGATCTTGTGTCGGGAACCATCGGTGTCTTGAAGAACATGTCTCAAAGGATCGGCCAGGAGCTGGATGAGCAAGCTGTGTATGTCAGTTAGTCATGAGTGAAGTTTGTTTGCTTATATTTCATTTGACTGGTCTCCAGGCCCTTAAGTGTAAACCAGGGCCACCAGGCCCCTCTGTGATTTGTAGGGCCCTGTGGATTGATTTTAACTGTGTGTCGGATCTGTTTCCAGAATGCTGGATGACTTTTCTCACGAGATGGACAACACTCAGTCCAGACTGGATAATGTGATGAAGAAACTGGCTAAAGTTTCTCACATGACCAGTGGTAAGTGATACAACAGAAGCCTTTGCTTGTGGAACAGGGGACACGGTTGGTTTACTGTCTCACATGCGTACGGTCATGTGATTAAAAATGTTCTCAAACTACGTTCCCTAGCCATTGACATGAAACATCGTATTTTAATGTGACAGCTTTAATGTTCTGGTCATTTTGTTTTATGTGTAAGTGAATTTTAATCCTTGAAATAACATCATTCTAATTAAGAATTTCTAAAAGCACCTTTGTTTATTTTGTCTAAATTTTAAAACAGGACGTAATGTTTCGTGATTTATAAAGATGCCATTCATGCATGACAGAAAAACACCACATTTTCTAGAAAGAAATCCCCCGTACATTTCCTGTCGATACCTCGTGACTTCCTGTTATAGCTAAAGGTAATTGGCTGGTGCTGAAGATGACACCTACTCTTGACATTATACCATATAAGGCAAAAAACGATGATGGCAGGAAGTCAAACTTCCGTGCCTGGTTGAGAGACCAAGAATTAAATCTAACCTCATGGGAATGTTTTGGGAACGTTTTTTTGATTCGTCTAAGCACCCCTGCCTTAAAGTGACACCATAAAACCTCTTACCTATATGATTAAGCTGCTTTAACAGACTGTTTATCACCAATTGAAATGATTTCATCTGTTAACTTCTCATTTTAACCCCACAGATCGAAGACAGTGGTGTGCTATCGGAGTTTTGCTGGCTGTGCTGTTTGTTGTGATAATCCTCTTAATTGTTCTATGAACAAACATTCTGGGTTTTTCCACTACAGCTTGCTTGCCTGCATATATATATATATATATATATATATATTTACATAAACAAACGTGCTTGGGCAGGAGAAAACAAACAGAAACATTCCCCTCCATCGTATTTTATTATCTTCTAGTAAGCTGCTGCTTTGTTTTTAGTTTTTAGTTTTCTTATAAGGAGTCCAGACTGATGAGACTGTTGTAGATATGCTTGTGAATGAACAAGCGAATGACTGTATGAAAGTTTTGTAATAGTGTCGTAATCCACCGTAAATCATGCATAACAAGATCCTGACTTTTATCACAAAAGGTTAAAAAGGACTAACATACCTTATTTATAACTGAATTTAGGGCTACTAGAAAATAATCTCTACTTTATTGTCTTTACTGTGCACTGGTTTAACAGTAGGTTTCGACCAACTGTAAATTATCAAGACTAAATATGAAGTTCTAACAAGTTAACACTGGAGATTAACTAACCAGAAACTATTTAAGCGGGTATGCTACTAATTATACTAATGCAAAGTTAGCTATTTACTAGCTATTAGCTATTTACTGTAAAAGGTTTTCATCTGTGTGCTTTGTTTACTTTCTTTTTTTTATCGTTAAACATTCTTCATAAAATTGTTTGGAATTACGTTTAGGAAAACACTAACGTTGTTAATCGCTTCGTATAACTGACTGAAGGTCCTTTATATAGGCTAGCTAAAATCAAATATTAGCCAGATTTACAAAATAAATTTGGTTTAGTTTTATAGTTTGACGTTTGAATTGTTGGTAAAGAATGAATTTTATTCTTGAATTGCGTGACAATTGTTTGTTTGATTGATTTACTCAATTGTTTGATTTAGCTTTCTAACTTAGAAAGTTAAAAAAAGCAATCGCTTCAGATGTGTAAAGTCCGTTTTTGGACCAAACAAAATTTGACTACATAATTAAAGTCCTGCTGGTTTCTTAACACAGATGAGTACAGTTACATTTCATATTTACACTGACCCCTCGTGACAGTGTTTTCATTATAAATTGAAAACGTTTTTGAACTGTTTAAAGTATTAGTGTTTGTTCAGCCTCGGTCCGTTCATAATTTCACTAGCTCTCGATTTGAAGTGCATTTCTACTACAAATGCAAACAAATCTATGATGCAGCTCTTATTAATATGCAAACTGTATTAATTGCTCATTTGTTGGATTTTTCTTTCTATTGTTACTGCGCACATTCTGTGAGTACATTTATCTTATTGGATATTTGATTTTATTTCGCTTGTATTTTGTTTACATGATTTCCTGTTTCACAAAAATGACGCATTTAGACTTTTTTCGAAAGGAATCCTGTCTCGATACAATCTTTGTTTGACATTTACATGCACTGTATGTTTTTAAGCAGTCACTCTACTTTGTGTTTTTTAGAAAGGTCTAATAATAGTCTAATTCGTCTAATAATAATAACTACAGGGATTTTGCGGTGTTTTTAACGATCAGTAATTTCTGTAGGCCAATAAAATTGTCTTACAGCTGATACCGACTGTCATTTGCCAGCTCTTGTCAGATTGGTTTGAAGTATGAACGAATTGCCTGAACAGTAAATTATGAAATTGTACGATACAAAATTAAAAACAATTGCACAATGAGGTCACTGTTGTTGGCGAGCAGTGTCGATGCAGAGAGATCAGGGTAGTAAACGGGCTTATAAATGCTGTTCTTCCTGATTGTGTGAATTTCGGTTGTGTGTGTTTGTTTGCTGTTTGTTTGCTCTTTGTTTCCCATCTTTGTTTCGTCTTGAAAATTCGGTGTAGAATCGCCTCGTGTTCTTTCCATCCCTCAGTTGTGTGTCAATTTGTGAAAATCTGAATCCCCATTAAACAAATTCATCACTGAAATATTTGTTTTGTGTGTGTGTGTAATAACAGGTCACAACTCTGTTTAAACATATAAAACTTTATTACCATCATCTGCGGTCAATAGACAAATATTTGAATTGTCCAGACGTCCGTTGTAATTTTCTGGGTGGGATTAGAGCTGGAAGATTCGATCAGTACAGCAGAATATTCTCATTGACTGTTGTGTTGAGGGTCACGGTGTGAGCAGGCCTCTATTGATCCAATAAACCAGCAGTCTGGAGGAACGGATGCAAAGAGGTCATTCAGACCTGATCTTTTGACAGGTGGTGTCTCTCCTCCGCCCCTCACCCCTCTTCCTTTGTCTGGCCCGGTAATGATGAGAGATCAGCATCTGAGGCCAACACCATTTTTGGCTCCAAAAGATTATGATTGTAACCTATAGGGCATGTAATATCTCTATATTGTATATATATATTGTAACGTATTATAAAAGAGATCGGTACCAATGTATTGGTATGTAACAGTTTAAATATCAGTAATAATATAATATTGTAATGTATTATTGTTGTCCATATGAGGCATAAAATGGTTTCTTATTTTAATATCTTCATTTTAAGCTAAGCTAAAAAATAATGAATAATGTTCATAATAATCAAGGACAGTTATATAACATAAACATAATGGCCTAAATTAACAGTGACATTTGTGGCTAAAACTGGTTTTGCATAGCTGAAGCTGTTCTAAATACAAATGTGTGTGTGTGTGTTCCTAAATACAGATTTGTGTGTGTGTGTGTCAGGCAGCAGGTGCAGGGCGCAGGTTTCTGTATTTGGTTTCTTTATTCTGTGGAGGTAACGGGGACAGCTGAGCCCTCGCACCCGTGGGAGGTGGGGGCGGGGCTGGAGACGCACTCCTCCAGCAGTTCATTAGCATATCTACACACGACGCAAAATACTTAAACGCCACATAAAACCACCCGCTTAAGAGACGCGATGGGATTATATGGCTGTGCGCTTGTGTAATAGTCTTGTAATATATTTATGGACACTTGGAAGCGTTTTATTTGGTAATTAATCGTAAAGCTGTGAATATTGCTCTTGTATGCTATACTTTAAAATACGCAATCCAAAGATTTCTCTAAGTAACGTCATACTGATGGGGGCGGGGCTCTATTGACTTCAGCCAGCATGCAACTACTAGCTAAAAAAGCAAGCGCTTAGCAACTGCCTAGCAACGCCCTGGAAACAACCCAGCATGAAAAAAACTAGTTAGAATAATATCAGTTCCAATTTTCATATATTTCGGATGACTGATGTGCTGTCAACATCCGTAAAACTCATCAAAATAATTTTCACCTATTTTGTTTTCAGAGTTTCAAACGTACATTTTGTGAACAATCAATAAATACACAGACTGTATGTTTTGCTTTATAATTCTGCATCTTTTAGGAAGAAACAAACCATCCCACAAAAGCCAGCTGTTTTATTTCATAGGAAGGAGCACATAAATAAATGTAAAATACATTAGGTTGGTGGCATTTTGTGTTGCATGTACCGTAATACTGATTTCATTTTGACAGCAGATTGCACAGTAGAGACGTTTCATTCCGCTTGAATGTGAACATATATTGAATTCATTTACTAAAGAGCATTCAGAATTTATTATCAATGCAACCTCAGGCTCTGTACTTCTGTACTTGCTAGCGTACTAAGGCGAATACATAAACCGTATTTGGCTGTGTGTTTTTGCATTGAGCGCAATGTGTGTATGTGTGTATTTTCCAGCGGTACGGTAAAGGGTCTACCCTGGAACCGGCAGTCTGAATTCACAAGAGGTATTGGATGTTCTTACACATAAGAAATCAATCTCTCTTTGGTCGAACATGTTTAAGCTCGAACGCATACAGACCGGCCGTCATTACAACAAAAGCTCTTCATAATCTTAAGTAAATTTTCCTTCATAAGCAACTGCATCAGAGTAACATAATATTCAGCTGTTATAACGAGGAAAAAATGAGAAACCAGTGAATTTTAGTTAAAAGGATCTTTTGGGAGTAGCATAGAATATTCGCTGTAAATTTTGCACTAAATAAAGCTTAATGCATTCGTTTGGCCCAGTGTCACTTCATCTTTGTGTAACAGTGTGCAAAACAACGTTCTCTTGACCTTCTTAACTCCACTGAGCTAAAGCAGTAGAACACAATACTGCCAGTTACACACAATCTTAGGCCTGCATCCATTTCTAACACTGTTCGACAGTTATCGGTTTTACTGGATCTTAATGTCAACAGCAGTCGATGGAACTCAGAACAGCTCTTACAACATCTGGCCCTCGGTTCGAGCTGTTCCTCGCAGTTAGCGCTGGAGTCGTCTGTGTCGGAGCACGCGAATGGACGCCGTGCTGTTCTGAGTCATTAAACGGGTCACCAGGTCCAAACTCAGTCCTGCCACCTTCTCGCCATTCACCTCCAGAATCTCGTCCCCGACGCCGAGTAAACCCGCGTACAGCTTCTCTGTGTTGCTGTCGCTCATCTCCTCAACATACACTCCTATAATACACATACAGTGTTTGTTACCGGAAAGTTAGTCGTAACACATTTTGAAGCACAGCTGGCTGAGCATGGTGCTTGCAACGCCAAGGTCATGGGTTCAATTCCTAGCTTTAAAAGCACTGTAAATCACTTTGGATGGAAGTACATCTAACACATAAAAGTATCTGATCGAGTAATTATGAATTCAAGTCACCGATAACTATCTTAAACCAATGTATGGTGTGAGCATCAGATGGGGTTTCTCACCC
>JAZGTJ010009573.1:0-19216 GCA_036877575.1 Botia almorhae
GTTTAATGGTTTTGTGCCACAGAAGATATATTTTTATATAAATATATTTATAAACATTTACATCCCACACATAAAATCAAAACAACCTAATAATGAAGTTAAAAGCATACTGATAAACAGCAGCTTTTAACTAAATGAATCCAGGGAAACCCTGTAGCATCGCTCAATGGCCTCACCGACAGTATTGTGTGTGTGTGAGATTTGAAGTGTGTGTGAAAGTAAGTCATTAAAAGGTAATTTGGGAGAGATCAGGCTGCTTTGATTGTCTGCCAGTGTAGTAATAATCTATATCCTCAGAAGCACTGACCTTAGAGCCACAGCAGGGTGAAGGGACGGAGATAAACTCTAACAGACAGAGAAAGAGAGGGACGGATCAATTGTCCCTCATTAATGATCATAATGGCTGTGATCAATCTACATTTTCTCAGTGCTGAGGGAGGTGCTGTACTGTACTGTACTGTACTGTAGGGTCACTGGATGACCTGCTTTTCCCCAAGACGAGCCCGTATTTCAGCACTTTTTTTGGCGTCCTGACTTACTCTTAAAAAACCTTGTCCCTTATTTCCTCTTTCCTAGAAGTTTTTCTAGCACCTAGCGATCAATTTCTGAACACAACACATGAAAATGCAGGTTTATGTTTACATTTATGCATTTGGCAGACGCTTTGATTCAAAGTGATCGATTACGAAACTGGCCCTGCCGGATTGTTGAATTAAACGATCGAAAGCTAAAAAATGATTAAAAAAAATCTGTGTACAAAACATGCAGGGGTCGCATTTGACAGAATGACAGCATATACGACGCACAGTGCGCGTCCTATCAAGTGTGCTAGTGCTTAGTGTTGTCCTCTGTGTGCTCCCTTATCAGACCTGCAGCTTCCCAGACAAATCCGGTACTTCTGTTAATTATAGCCAAAGAACAGTTAGTATGAAATTTGAAAAGATACATAAAACGCTTGTTACTCTTTAAAACATCATTCTGTTCTTCATCACACCCGTCCGCTACAGTGTCAGAGTCTGCTGCCAATCTCTGCTGTTTAATTACAGGGGCAGTAATAAGCAGATACCTCCATAATCTCTCCACCCTCATTATTATACTCACTAATCAGAAAGTTCCCTTGAGTTCTGATTACATTTTACCATGATCCTGAATTAAGTGCTCTAATTATAATGATTACGGCCCATTATGAATCACACAGACCTGTCAAATCGGTCCCCGAGCGCCACGCGTGCCTGTCAGACCCTGTTTTTATTATTAATCGCCCCAAAAATCTAATTTAGGAGTTTGCCATATTTCAAAACAGAGTGAAGGCTCGTGTAATACACTGGTATGGGGAGGTCACGTGTTTGCTGAGTTTTACCGACGTGAGTTTGTACTCATCAAGTACAGTATGTAAAGGTCAAAGGTCAGATGTGTAGCCACGCTTCTGACCATTAGCATAAGGTTCACTTTATAGCTAATTCTGGGCAAGAACTTCCCATCTATACGAGAGGAGATCATCTGACTCGTATGTAAAGTAACTCACCACACTTTGTTATGTAACACCTGAAATAGATTCTAAACTTAATTACAGATAAAACATTCCTGTGGTTTACTTAGCAGAGCAGCGCGTTAGCAACGCAAAGGTTGGGTTCGATGGGTTCTATTACCAGGGAACACACAATCTAATCAAACGTATAATGTGCTGGAAGTCGCTTTGAATAAAAGCAACTACCAAATGCATAACGCTCCGATGTTCAACCTCATTTCACATATGTGTAGAAAATTCTTCTACTGTTCATCCTGTCTCTGGCATCAGAACTATTTCCACTTGTAAATGTAGCTTTATAGACAAGGCGTGTTGGTTCTTAGGGCAAAATGTTAAATGCTCTCTCTCTCTCTCTCTCTCTCTCTCTCTCTTTGTAAGTCGCTTTGGATTAAAGCATCTGCTAAATGAATAAATGTAAGTATCAATAAACATTACATGTAAATGTAAACTAATTATTTCACATGAAACTCAGAAACAGAAAGTGAAGCTCTGTTTGTCACCTGGGGCTGTTGTACCTCGAGAACAGACTGGAGGCCAGAATCCATTGAAAATGCTCATTGTCGTTCAGACAATGTTTGTGTGCAACGAGCATCAGACTGTCAGTGAATGAACTGCAGCCGGTGCTTGGATGTGCTGTCAGAGACAGAGATGTATCTCCAGAACCTAAAACAGCCCAAAAGTTCTGGTCTGAGTTTGCGCCTTTAGGGGTCTGTCTGTCTACCTGTCTGTAAAAATATAAAGCAACAATCTGCTGCAGCTCAAGCGAATAGCATGCTGCGGACAAAAATGCGGGCTGATGGCTCTTTCTGTGCTGCACTTGAGTTTTTCTTTTATAAATAAGCCATTAATAGGTACCGGATAAATGTGTGGTGCAATTTAATGCTCAAGGAGTGACAATTTATTTTGAAGAAAAACCTTCTTTGGAGAAAAACCTTCTGCACGTGAATACTGAAAAATTCTATTTCTCAAAGGTTGCTCATTTACAGCTCAGGAGAATAAATGGAGCGCTCAGTTATTCTGTCCCAGATTTAAAGGTAGAACAGGCAATTTCGGAGGGCTAGCAATACAGCAACCTAGCTTTAAAAGCTTAAGGTTCCGTCCTCCCTTCAGAGTGATCTAAAAGTGGGAAAGAGAGGCAAGTTGGACGTCCTATTATCAATCATACGAGACTGTCAACCAGCATAACCAAAAATGTTTCTAAACAAAAACAATTGCCTATCCTGCCTGCAAATACGCAAGACTATCAGCATGCGATTTTTAAGGTGATTCCCAAGAAGTGCACAAACTCTGATGTGCTTTCAACACATTTTTTAAGCATCACAACAAGCCAGACTCAAACACAACAGCTCACTTTGCATAACCTGGTTAGGTTGTGCTGTATGCACAGAGGGGCCCAGGGCCTCATAATCACACACTGAAGCTATGAAGAGCCCCTGGACTGACTGACCCAATCGATATTTCAGCCCTGATCATGAGTCAGGCCCCAGATCTCCATTTTCACTCCTCAGGCCCCTCTCTATCCCTCACTGTTCCTTTCTGCCTCTGCTGTGTGTGCGGCTGTCTGTGCTGACACCCCTCTCCTGACAATCTGCTCTTTAATAGCTAATATCAGGGTACATTTCCTGCAGCATTGAACTGGAACAGCGAGATGGAGGTATTTCTGCCCTCACACACACACACACACACACACACACGGACACACACACACACAAAATACATGATATCTGCTGATTCATCTTTAATCTACAACAAGTCTCTATGCCCCTGCCCATCATGGACCTCACATCAAAAGATAGAACCATGATTCTCTCTCTCTGTTTCTCTCTCTCTGATGATGGCTCCATCATTTCTGCTCGCTGGTACAACGCTCTCACTGATTAGATGACATTTAGAGTTACTAAAATTTCCCACCTTTGTTTCATTTTTTGTCACTTGTACAATCAGCTAGGCTTGTGCTGAACAGTCTGTAGTCCTGAATCTTTTCTGGAAAATTCAGAATATTTAATGACCTGAAGATGTGATCTCTGGTTCTCTGTGCACTCAGTAATATTTCTAAAAATGTGCCTAAAATAAAGGAATATTACTATCACCAAATGCGATTTATATGACTTCAGTTACTTTAATTTTACACATTTTACGGTTTACACATAACGTCAGCTACAGTATGTGGAGATCATGAACAGTCGTGTCTGTGAAATTAATAATAAAAAAATATTATTACAATAACCTGACAATCAAATTAAGATTGCAAACCCACAACGCATAACATTAACAATTATATATATTTACTTTTTCTCTTTTCGTTCCTCTTCTAATTAACATGTTTGGCTATTCCAGAAATTTCTATAAAAACTTAATGTAGCAACATTGTATTGTATTGTATTGTAGCAGCTGTATATTGAAGGGCCCTTTTCTGTTCCAGCATGACAATCCCTCAGCGTACAGAGAGATCTATAAAGAAATGATTTTCAGTCTGTATAGAGGAACTTGACCGGCCTGTATAAAACCCAGACTTAAGCTCCACCGAACACCTATGGGATGGATCGAAACGGGCGAGACCCCCTCACGCGACATCAGCGCCTGACCTTTACAATGCTCGTATCTGAAAGAAGCAAATCCCCACAGCCATGTTCTGACATCCAGTGAAAAGCCTTCCCACAGGAGCAGAAACCTTCGTGGAAGCAAAGGGAGGAATCACAACAGAGTTGAAAACACACGGTTCTCTCGAGTATCACCGCAGCAATAAAACTGCAATCCGTAACTTTTGCCTCTCTGTCACTATCTCTGTTTGAAACATAAAATTGCAGTTGACATTACGTACTTTTCCCTGAGGTTTGTTAAAGCCAAACTAACATTACCCAAGAAACCAGACCCGACAGATCAATTACAAATCACTATTATAAACCTAATGGGAATCGTGGCAAGGTAAGGAAAGCTTTCTGAACACTGATCTGTTATGTACTTTAGTTTTAGTATATTTTATATATATAATAGTATATATAATAGTTTTTTGTTTATTTTTAACCAAAAATATAAATGGTTGCAGCTTTAAGATTTATTTTCACTGAAACAATTAAAATAACCTGACCTTTTGATTTTAAAATGTGGAATGCCAGCAAATACAGCTTAGACCAGACCAGTAATATTTACAACAGTCGAGATAACAAAAAGACCTTTTTGGTTTTTATTATAAAATTAAAATCAAATACATACGCATAAAAATACTGAATTCAGAACCACATTTGAACGTAGCCTGAAGAGGATGCAAAAAAATGATTTGATGTGGTTTTGCCGTGTACACACTTGCAACAAGATCCAATCTGCATTTAAAATGAAAACTTAACAGTGTAACCACAGTTTTAGCGAGCGGTATCTCTCTCAAGATGAGAGACATACCAGAAAACCTCCAAAACTACGTTCTCAACAGCACACACACACTTTCCTCCCACACGTTACTCACTTCTCAGCCCTGACAAATGACTGTTATTTAATAACAGCAAAAACCTTGAATTAAGCACATTAAATAGCCACTCGAAACAGCCGACTATCTCTCGCGCCGCGTTCTGCTCTCTGGAGCTTCTTATTAGTGCCTGAGCTCTGCTTTTCATTACACGCTGAAAATAAACTGGAGATAAAGCAGCTTTTAACCGCCTCCACAATTCATCTCTCTGACATCTTTACACATTAATATTCATTACCGAACGGCATTCTGACAAACAAACGCCCAGTGCGCCGCATACGCCGCGGACAGGAAGAGCAGTCGGGTGTTCCGTGTGATGTGTGCGATTTATCAGGGTGTTCCTCGCTCGCTAAATCCTGTACTATACCGGGTCACCGTGCCCTTCTGTATTTACAGGTCTCATTAATGCAAACAATGCCAGCCTGATTAGTTTTGCGATAACAGCGGAGGCAGGTTTTCAATCCACATATTTCCATTCCAGAGATACAAGGTGCTCAGAAAAGCAACTACTGTTGACGGAATTGTGTTGTTGTGGATTTGCACACTGCACAGAAAACACAAAGTGCTGACGTTGGCGCATCATTTCGTGTTTATCTATTTGTTGTCATGCCTACAAGACTAAACAAATTGCATTTTCCTTTAGCTCACAGAGGTGGGGCGATCTTTCTGCGAAAAGGGCTCATTTAAGACAATGAAGGCTTGTGGTGAAGGGAAGCTCTGACTTCAGGCTACGCTTGTGCGCTAATGGAATACTTCACCCAAAAACAACAATTCTCTCATTATTATATACTCATGTTTTTCCAAACCCAGTATAATTGACTTTCTTCCTTAAACACAAAAGGTGACTTCTGAAGAATATCCGGAGATGCGTTTTTCTTTTCATATAATGACATTTTTTGCCTTTTTTTAGAGGCCTGACAGCCTCAAGTCAAGTGACCAGAATATTGATCTTTCGTGTTCTCCCGATGACAGAAACTTTCAGATTTAGAACAAAATCAGGGCGAGTCAACGATGATTTTTGGGTGAACTCATTTCATCAGGCAGTGACACATCCAGGTTCCTCAGCAAAAATAGATGTTTTCATTGGGCGAAACCTGACTGCTGGGCCCAAGCAAGCAGAACGAGAAGATGAAGTAAATTATTGGTTCCAGAGCAGGTTCCAAACATGTGTTGAGTGCACCTAACTCCAGAATGTGCTTACGTACTTCAGGCCATGAGACTTCAGCAGCCTGATCCAGCTATAATCCTTCTGAGCGTTTAGCCAACCCTTGGAACGCTAATAAACAACCAGAAGACACAATATTGTCTGGATCAGTGCTAAAGAGTTCTAGTGAACCGAGTGAGGGATTGTTCATTGTGCATTTATCAAAAAGATGTTGATTAAGAAGTATATCAAGATCAGCAGAGGTCAATGAAAACCAGAACCGAGAGTGGGCGTCTCTTCTTTTTCATTGGCGCACACGAACCTGGATATGCTGTACCTCAGAGACATGGGTATATTATCAGTAAAATGAATGCAAGATGTGGTCTGTAATACATATTATGATCTTTCAGCTGATTCTTACAGTGTATTTCCTGTTTCCAGTCAGACTAAGAACTCTGTGACAGAAATAGAAAGCAGAGGTCAATGGCCGACACGACAGGAAATTCAATGAATGCCTCTTCTGTAGCACTAAACAGCAACAAAACAGCAGAACTCCACTAGAGTTCTACACGCTCTGAAGATGATGTGACTGATGCTTTTCTTGCCCGTGCAAACTACAGATACTGAGGTGTTGCCAGGGCGTCACCATGTGGCAAAGGTGTCCCAGGTGGTTGCTAGGGCATTACCAGGCAAGCATTTTCTGCATGGATCCAAACTGGCCCAATTCACACCCAAATCTCTTCAATATTCTGATCAGTAGGTAAGGCTCAGAGTTTTTCCATTTTAGCATTAGCCATGAGAACAAAGCCAGTCTGATCACTTGCAAAAAATGAAAGCCATAATCATTCAGGTTTGAGGCTTAAAAAAGTGGGCTGAGTTGTGCCCAGCTAACAGGAAACGTTCTCAGAACGTTGGCTAACATTGTCTAAAAGTTCCCTCAAAGTTATCAAAAAAGTTCCCGCAGTAACACTAGTAGAATGTTTAACGTCATATCATTATCAAAAACGTTATTTTTAAGTTGTTCGTGGAATGCTTTAAAAACGTTACAGAATACATTCCTATAACCACCAATAACGCTAATGCAACATCTAAAAACTGGAAGTTTTGATCGTTTGTAGAACATTCAAAATAACTATTTTGCTAAAAGTGGCCACCAGCAACCATGAGATAACTCTCTTACCTTTTCTGTCCATGTGGTTGGCCATTGTGGACGGTGAGAGGCCTCCAGGCGGCTCCTTGTTGGTATTCTCCCTGGAGACAGAGGAGCTCTTGTGTTTGAGGCATTTTGGGGCATCCAAGGATTTCAGCTTCTTGGCGTGTTTGGTGCCTTTGTAGTGGGCCAGGGCCTGGCTCTAGAAAACACAGAACGGGCCAACCCATGCAGTGGGCCAGCCCAGACCAGGTGTTAGCAGAATCAGACAGCAGAGTAAAAGAGCTATGAACAATCTGCTGGAACCAAGGCCGCAATGTGGCACATCAAACCCCTGAACGGCACCCATCTGTGAGGGTACAAATGACAAGATGTCTTTCAGATCTGCTCAAGTCCATCTTCAATGCAGCCGCTATAATGAACCCTCACTCTGAGAAAGTCTGAACAGCCGTCTCTCTGCTTTACCTTCACTTTCAGAGTCTTTGGCTCCGTTTCAAAACCTAGCATACTGTCTACACAGGCAGCATTATTCCATCCTTGACAGGCAGGCTAATTTTACACTTGGAAAAATTTTGATTTTTTTAATACATTTTTTTCAGTCAAAATACACAAACATTCCTAAAAATATATATTTTTTAACCTTAATAGATTTTTCCTGTTATAAGCCACATCTAAAAGATTCACACCTAAAACATGAACGCACAATTTTCCAATGAGGTTCACAGAATAAATCTGAGCTATATTTTTAAAAACAAATCAAAACAATACAATTTTATTTCTCAAACCTACGTTAAAAATATTTTTACATTAATATGTGAATATATTTGTACATCCTGAAAATCTGTGTGCTAAGTATTTCTATGCTTACTTGAGTGCACGCTGTCATTTTGATAGTGATGAATGTTTGTTTAGATGAAGTATTCAATATCCAATGCACATGCATGCTATAGCAACCAGTGTATATAGCTACTATAGCAACGATGATCAGCATCGCAGCATCAATGGCAACAAACATTATCATATGATATGTAAGAATAGCTGTTAATGCAGGGAGAGAGGACGGATTTAAGAAATTACATTATTGCTGCCTGTCTGAACATAGCCTTGGAAGGCAGCTGTGTAGGAGGTAGACAGCATTACAGCTCACTAAGTTTTAGAACACAGCCTCACTCAGAGAGTAATGGTTTGAAATAAAGAGTTTGACAGAGACAAAAGCGCTCCTCTCTCGGCCTTCAGAGCATGAGGTCATTATCCTTTTGACACCCCACCATACATAAAACCTGCAGCTCATCACAGACAGAAACAAATCTTTAATATCCACAGGCACAATGCAGCACGCTTCCGGCACTGCGTGTCATGCGCGTTCACCTTCAGACTAGATTTATTACGGGTCTCTTGGACCGGGTCATACGCGATGTCTTTCAGGTGCCCTTGTTTACCTCAACGCTGCCTCGCAGACGTCTATCTGACACTGTTCGCAGTGTGGAGGACACTACTAAGAGATGCCGAATGCTTCTCTGAATAAATAAGACAATCCCTACCACACAGTCTAAAACAATGTCTGTGTAATAATGCACACAGAGTCATGCTAAACACAGAAACCCAGATGCTGACAACCACCTTTCAAGGATAACTCTGAACATGCCACTCTCAGTGAAAAAAGAAGAATATTATTACAAGTGAAGTGACATGCCAGGCAAAAATGGTGACCCATTACTAGGTTTTGTCCTTTGCATTTAACCCTTCCAGTTCACACACATTTGAGTAGTGAGTTGTGAACACACACTCTTTGTAAGTTATGTATAATACGTATATTACTGGGGTTTTTAAGTTACACATCATTCGAGCGGGATACTGTTATGAAAATGGCTTCAATGCCAAGATAAATGAGCTGTTGCTCGACCCCTTTCAGCTATCTGTCCTGTCGTCCAATCACAGGGGAGAAAGCGATGACACAGATACATGTCACATGTAATTTGTCACAATTAAGCATTCATTAGAAGCGTGACATGGAAGAGTGGTTTGCGTGATGGGCGAGAGATGTCCAAGTGGAAAGGGAGTGAGTTTTGTTCAGTGAGCCTGTAACTAAGATGGCCACCTACAATGGGAGTCAGTTAGATGATTGTATCCATCAATCAACAGATGAGCAATTTTGAGCCCCAGTCACTGTGTTTGGCAGGCAAAACGGGCGGCACTACAGAAACTAACAAGGTTTCTCTCCCTCTTGCCATTATATACTGTATTTATAATTCATACACCCAGAAGAATCCATAACTAAGCATCTCACAGTCAAATAGACCCGCAGCTCCATGAAAACCAAATGTCCTTTTCAAAAGTAGCCAGAACTGTCTGTTCGGACCGTGTTTGCCTGGCTATAACTCTCTGAAAGTCATTTCATTTATAAAAAATGGGCAGCATAAAAATTTTCCCATGATTCCAGAGCTCAGATTGGAGCTGGCGCACGAGCGACCAATGATAATGAGTTGTGCCGTGGTTAGAATGCATAATCTCTCTCAGACCCTCTCTGTGATTGGCTACTGGACACCTGCGGATAATTTGATTGGTCAATTGGTTCTAAAGGCACATATTTGACTGATGCCCATATTGAGCTGTGATTATTGTTAGATGGGCCTCAGTCACGAGGATATTACGGCTTAATATTTGACAGTGACAGCATAAATGGACATCCTAATAGAGGGGATATGGGAGAGGCTGTTGTTAAATAATCCTATTTAGATTAAATAGCTCCGATGAGAGCGTGTCACGCTGGCAGTTCTCCTGAGCTGAGAATGAATGGATGGATGAAGGAAATTAAAATGGTCCTTTTGGCCACTCAAAGCAACCTTAATGATTCTGATGTTATACAGAATGAGGCAAGTGCTTTAAAATATAATATAATATAATATAATACAATACAATACAATACAATACAATACAATACAATACAATACAATACAATACAATACAATACAATACAATCAATATTTTGTAATAGTAATTTTATAAATTCAATTATTTTAAAATAATAATTCTGGTATAGTTTTCAGCCTTTTTACAGTATCTGATGTATAGATTAAGATAAACTAAATAGCCAATAAAAAGTGCATTAAAATCATAAAAAAAAATTCAAGTTGTTTTTTACAGCCAGAAAAATGATCAGATATAATACTGTATATTATGAATATTTAATATATCAGTCAGCCCTGAGATCCACTGCAGAGATCGGCTGTGAATGCAGATCTCCAGCACTCACCTGTGAGTTAAACCTCAGCTGGCACACGCTACAAGAGACGGGCTTCCTTTTAGAAGCAGCAGGAACACCAAACGTGTGATGCAGAACAGCTTTCTGAACAGGGTCCATCTGAGAAAGAGACAAAATGAAAAAGCAGTTTTATTACCCTCATTCACAACAGCCGTCCGGGGAATCTCAGCCCTGTTACCCCCTCCGATGACCTGATGAAGCGCTGCCCTCAGGGGCCTCACCACAAACATGACTGGTGCCGATGGAGAGCGAGAGAGACGTCTGGAACCAAAGAGATTCACACATACGCTCTTCAATCAGAGCAGAGATGACTGACTCTGCAGAGTGTTTCATGAGAAGCCCAATCAAGATCATACACTCAGAAGTTCTGCCGATCTACAACAGCTCACATGTGCGTTTAATCATCTCGTACGAGCTACAAATCAGGGAGACCATTTCCAGTCTTCAGTGTTTTCTGCGGTACAGAGAACGAGCAGATTAAAGAGTTTGACTCATGATTAGAATTCTGACATCAACTACTCGCAGCCAGTTAACAGGGAACGTTCTTAGAATGTTGGCTAACATTCCCTTAAAGTTCACCTAAGTTCTCTCAAAGTTATTGAAATGTTTTTGGAGGAACGTTAGTAGAATTTTTTTATGGTATCAAAAATATTGTTCTTACGTAGTAAGTGAAACGTTTCACAACAACCTTAATACAGTGTCGAACACAACGTTCCTTGAGCATTCAAAATACAATTTTTAGCAATTCATGTTACTTAATAGAAACGTTAAGGACATTTCATAGCTTAAATGTGATGTAGTAATCATTCGTTCATTCATCTTTACATTCAAAAACCAACTACAATCTTAGCCTCAGTCCTTAGTATTACTAATATACATCTTATGGGAAAATAACATTTGCAATATTACCAAGTTAACTATATGTATTCTATACAATACTAATAATTATTGTATATTAATAATTATTGTAATATTCTATACAGTTAATCATTTTCTTGTTTACTGTGTTTTTCTTATTTCATATGTAAAGCTGCTTTGCAACAATGCAACATCATGAAAATATTAAAATATTTTAAATTATATATATATTAAAATATTAATATATATAATTGTTATATTAAAATATTTGAATTGCATTAAATTAATGTTTCATCATTTCTTCAGGTAGGTCGAGACTCAGATGAGACTCAGAAACTACACTGATACGCTCTGTTATTGCTCATTGCGCTCGTATATCCATCAGATAACAGCCTGGCTTCTCTCTGTGTTCTCTCAGGCTGATATACAGGCCGCCTGGCTTCTGATGTTTGTTCTATGATGGGTGAACAACTTTAACCTGCTTTACACAGACATGAGCCGAGCCAGTGGCATTACACAAGCCGAAACTCATTTTCCCTTCACATGCCTTTTGCGTCCAGTTGCACACAAGCTTGAAATCAATTTCAACGCCAACATGTGATGAGCAGATTAAAAACCTCATATGCTTTTTTCTGTTAGACAAAATCAGACCAATCAGCTGCAACTTCTGGTTTGATGTCAATTTCGAACCCATCCGTGTCCTATTGGTACCACATGTGTGAATGTTTTTAAATTGAGCGTAAAATGGCTGGACGCCGTATCTGAAAATGTTACATAACATAATTGAGGCATAAATCTTACGCATGGCTTAAAAAGGAGATGACATTAAAACAGCAGGATATGGCTGAACGTTATAGAAAACACTCAGCTGATCGCACTGTAAAAATAACTTCCCTAAGGAGCATTGTTGTGTTTTTACTCAAGTAAAACAAATAACGAATTAGGTGCACATTTATCAACGTAACCGAATATAGTGATTTTTATGCTAACAAGATAAAAGCTGTTTGCAAAATGAGGCAAGAAAAATAAACTCACTTCAAGATATTTTCTCTGAAAACAAGTGTTATTGTTTTACACGGTGGTGCTTGCCAAGTAAATCTGATCTTGTTTTAAGGGGCTTGGATTTATTTTTATGTCTACAATTCTGAAACAATGTTTTGCAGTGCAGTGAGATTTTGGAGGAGAGCAGATTAAACAGGAGGTGAGTGGGTAAAGAACACAGAAGAGTGAAAAGGGAGACGAACCATCTGTGCGCGATCAGAGACTCACACACGATGGGCTGGGTTCAGTAAACTCTGTTCTTCACTGACACGAACACACCACATCAGCAGTACTGCTGAATATACTGTCACACTACTGAAAAATACAGTACAGTTAGTCACATCACTGGTTTGAGTTGCCCAGTTGGCATGGCAACACAAATGAGTGAACCTTTGGACATCCAGGTGTCGCACTGGTTTCACTCCACTTCCAGTTTGACTCAAGCACAGTTTGGTTTCACTCCACTTCCAATTTGACTCAAGCAGTTTGGATTTAATAAAAGGATCATTTTCTGATCTTTATTAAGCATTTTCCTTCAGGCTCATTGTTTTCATTCATCCTTCCAATTCTTCCCCAGCTAACAATTTTAGGTTGTAAAAACGTTTCCTCAATATTTCCATTGAGTATCAAAAACATTAAAAACTTTATTTTGAAAGTTGTAGGAACATTGAAACCATCCAGTTTTTTAGACATTGTATGAACATTATTGCTTGGTTAAAAGAACGTTGTTGAAACTTTTACAGTACAAAGTTTTTGATATGTGTGATATATAACATAAAAAAGTTGTACTACTGTTACTGCGAGAACATTTTCTAAAACGTTGATAGACCTTTTTGAGAACATTAGCCAATGTTCTGAGAATGTTCCCTGTTAGCTGGGTCCAAACCAGACAAACAACTCCATAAAAACTTCACTTTGAGAAACACACAACAAAAACACTGTTTTCTTAAACTGCCTTAAGGGCAAATTTCAGATGTTCTGACACAATAAATGCAGCCGACAGCAAGTTTTGATCAAAACATTACAAAACTCTGGAAGTCTGGTAGAGCTGAGACTCCAAAAAACTGCTTCTTTATCATCCTGACATCTTCTGAACCACTAATCCTAAACTCATGCAAACCGCTTTCACACTTTTTACAAAAGAAGCAATCAACATACAGTACGAACGGCTTAATTATAGTCGTTTCTGCATATTAATCTGGAGTAGGAGACAGCATTTTAACATTTAACACATCATCCTTAAAGAACCACAACTGTTAAATTCCTCTAATGTCAGGATACTCCAACCTCCCTTATATCGGCCTCCTGCTGCCAGCTGACATGTAGCATCTTTATTCAACTCAAACATGCCAGTCTGTAATCATGAACCTCCTGCGGCGCAGACAGCCCACTTCCTCTTCCTTCTCATAAGACTGTCTGATCTCATTCATCTGAACGTAGCGTTTAACACAGATCTGAGCGCAGTCAGAGAGCAGCGACCAATCTCATGTCAACGGACCAACGGACATTTATTGAGTATCATTCATAAACAAGGAATCGCTGAGACACGACATTCAACACAATTCTGGTAAATATGTTTAGGTAAAGTAACCATGCAATCAAAATATATTATTTGAGTTTTTTTGGAATGTTGCAGTGTTTATTAGAAGTGATTTATCTGTGCACGTCATTGTTTTTTTGAAAATTCACACGCTTAAAATGTTTCCCCTCTGGAACGGCAGACTCTCTCTGATGATGTCAGTCTGACAGCTTGGGCGGAGCCAGAGGCGTTAACCACCCCCCTCCAATGGATAGTCTGCTACAAGCTTTGAAAAACACCTACTTTTCTAGATCCAATCAGATTCCCAGTCGAATAAAACAGCCATGGCCTCAATGTTTTACATTTCACTTTTAATTACAACAGAACAGTGAAGTCGGTTGCAACTTTTGGTTCACACAGACTTTAAAGATGCACTATGCGGGATTTCCAGTTACTGTTTGTAAACACAGCATTCTAACTTTGCCGGAGAACTGCCACAAGTGCAAGCCACTGTCCATCATCTGCTCATCGTAATTGGCTGAGGGCTACACACCCACTGGCAAAAGGTTGCCTCCCAGAATCATTACGTTCCCTAAAAACAATAAAATGCCCCAGAGGACCAGTGTTTTTAAACCCCAGCACACCATTCTGTTGGCTCACATTTAAACCATACTTTATTTTTGGGGAAAAAGTGCACCTTTACCAAACTATCCTCAGCATATCCTCAAACTATCTAGATGGTTCAGACCCTAATAAATGAAACACTTTTGTTTTGATGATTGTCTTATGGATGCATTATTTTCTGAAGAATCCCCCTCGCAGCGGCACGTTTATGCGGTTTAAACGCGGCGAGAGGAAAGAACTGCGCATTTTGAAGCCGCGCCGTTTGCCAGCCACACTTAGCATTAAGTAAAGTGGGATAAATGACCTGTCAAAGGCAATAGCAGCCCTTATGTTTTTCCCAATTACACGCCTACACGCGTGAATCAGAATCCGTGCGCCTATTGATTTTAACTGACCGGATTTGCAATTCAGATTGTGAAGAGGAGGGCAGCGTGGGCCAGGATGATGAACAGTGTGATCTACAGCGTGTTGATAAACATGTGTAACATTAGCCCACCGCGAGCGGGTTCACGGAAGTGTGCTAGCAGAGCAACAGTGGGCATGTAAATCATCTACCCACGAGACTCTGATAAAACCCAAACATATCTGTGGGATACATATTAAATATTGAACTGCTTATCTGAGTAATGGCAGACATAAAGATGAGTTATGGCATTGCACGGCGGCTGTAGCGAAAGAGAATTGAAATTAAATGAGATATATAAATATAAATCCTGGCTCTCGCGGTGGAACATTAGCAGAAGCCTCTGAAAATGAAGCAGGACAATGTCAAGGGAGTCGCCGGATCTCCTTTCTCCTGGGGTAGTTTCTTCCCAGCTAACAATTTTAGGTTGTGAGAATGTTTCCCTAACATTTCTATTATGTAACAAAATGTTATTTTTAAAACGTTCTAGGAACGTTCACAACGGCCAGTTTTTTAGAGGCTGGATTAACGTTATTGATTGATTACATTACATTATTCAATGTTTTCAATGTCTGTAACCTTTTTGAAAAGTGCCACTAAGAGCTTAAGAACAACATTTTTGATATATGAAAAACAACATTAAAAAAACTTGTATTCTACTAACATTACTGCAAGAATGTTTTTCAATAAATATGAGAGAACTTTTAAAGAACATTAGCCAACGTTCTGAGAACATTCCCTGTTAGCTGGGTTATAGGTAATCCTTCCTCATAACCAAGAACCTTTCGTAAATCCGTGTGGTACCTTGAGGGCTCTTAAAAACCAGCGTTGATTTTGTGAGATGCTAGAGTATAAAAACTGAGACGTGATGCATTTTACATTTACACTTACGCATTTGACAGACGCTTTATTCAAAGCGACTTACAGTACATTCAAGTTATAGTTTTTTGTCAGATTCCCCTTGGAATCGAACCCACAACCTTTGCGCTGCTAACGCAATGCTCTACAGGAACTACACTGAACTACAGGAACTACACTGAGCTACAGGAACTACAATGCTCAAAGACATCCATGCAATGCATACGATGCGATGCTCAAAGACATCCATGCAATGCATACGATGCAATGCTCAAAGACACACATGCAATGCATACGATGCAATGCTCAAAGACATCCATGCAATGCATACGATGCAATGCTCAAAGACACACATGCAATGCACACGATGCAATGCTGCAATGCAAAACATCCATCTGACACGTGCCTACAAAGACCGACAATTACAAATGAATTAACATGAAACTCAAGTACTCCAGTTGTCAAAATGACCGAAATGAACATCCCTAATCTGATTGTACAGTTGTACAGTGTCGGGTGGAAGTGAAAACAACAGCCCTACAGGATAAACAGCACGGCCTCTTGCACTGGGAAGAACACTTACTGACAAATGCAACAAAGAGCAAAGGCTGATGGGTAAATGGCCATCACAGCAGCAGGTTCTATTGAAATGCTTGTGCCCACACACACAGAGACACAAAGCACTGCCCTGAATAGAACCAATCCTGCAAAACTGGCTGCCGTACCAAACCTATTCATTACACACTGAATGGGCGACTTTTCTGTTGGTGGCTGTCTGCTTCGCTGTGATACTGGACAGGCTGTTTTAGTCTGTTGACCAGCGCTGGAGCAGCTACTGCAGTACGAACCACTCCAAATTTTAAAAGCGTTAAACTACAGACAGGCTTAGAGATGGAAATCCAAAGAATTATGAGACTGCTTACACAAGAATCATTATTGCTATTGTTAAAATGCAGAGCTGGAGGTGAAAAATTTGTAATGTTGAGAGGAGGTGTTGTTTTTACCTTACGATTTTTTACCTGTGAGGCAAAAAAAACTATATTAACAGTGAAAAAGGGCCACACGTACATCTACAGAGCAGAATATCAGATTGATGGGTTTGTCACATAGGGTAGCGGGGTTTACAGCAGCCAAATACCGTAGAAACATCATAGCAACACCCTGGCAACCACCCAAAATATATAAATGAAATCATGTTTGGGTACCGAGTTGACATTATGATCGTTTGTATGAATAAAACACTGAATATTTTAAAGTTTGCCGGGTTAGTGGCATCGAATCTTTAAAGCGTTTGGTTTCAGGCCCTAGCAGCAAACAAATTAGATATTCACAGACAGAACTGTTTATTCTGTTGAGTTATTTTGTGTTACTCCTCAACACTGCTGAGGTCTCGCCAAGCTTACAGTTTTAGGTGCTAGGAACACGTTCCTAATGTCTCTGTTACATAACAAAAATGCTTAAAATATTATTTCTATTAAGTTCTAGGAACGTTCAAGACGGCCAGTTTTTTAGATGTCGTATTAACACTATTGCTTGGTTTTAAGAACATTGTTCAAACACTTTGTTAACTCTGTAATGTTTTTTAAACGTTTCACTTACATCTTAAGAAAACATTTTTGATATATAAAGTTAAAAAAAACATTCTATTAACGTAACTGCAAGGATGTTTTTGAGAACTTTGAAGGAACTTTTAGAGATCATTACTTAACGTTTTGAAAACCTTAGCTGGGTCACCTGCAGGTCTGTACAGGGATTGAGGGTTGATCAGTCATGAGCTCTCCTGCTCGTAAACTACTGCTCTGCTGTGCTTTCAACTGACACATTTATAAACTCCCAAACAGTGTAGAACTAATTCTGTAATCCTGCGAGGTGGACTGGGCTCTAATTTCATAATTTCTTGCCCGGGGTCAAGCCTCCTGGAGCGGTTTATGCGAGTCACGCAAAGCTCTTGCCCACTCAGATCCATTTCGATTCTGGTTTGTAAGTGGGCTGTTGCACTGAACTCACGTACCATAATCACAAATTGTGCAACAGAAACCTCCCACACTGCAGCTTTCAACACACCAACAATAGAGCTATGTTTAGATTCGGAAAACATTTGAGAAATAGCAATTCCCAAAACATTCCGAAGTTTATCGTTGATTTACACTCTCAAAACAACTTTAAAATGAAAAAAACCTGAAACTGACAATGTAAACTCATCGATAAAGCTAAAAACATAACGTAAAACATACTGTAGAGTCAGTCGTTATGTGAAAAATGCAGTTATATAGTTCAGCAATATTACACCCAATCGTTTGCCCATAGAATGCTATAATCAACCAATCAGAATCAAGTTTTCCCAAAGTGTCATCTTTATGAGTTTTTTCAGATCTATTATATTTCATATTCTCTCAAAAAAAAGAGCTGAACTTATCAACTCGAACTTTTCCAACATTTTTGCCACTAACGATTAATTCCAAGACGCTATTAAAATGTGTCCACTTTAACGCTCTAATACTCGCGTGTCTCAAAACAGGGAAGGACCGTAAAATGAGTCTAATGACAGTCTTTAAAGTGCATTAATATAACGGCGGTATTTACAATGCTGCTTAATTTTATACCACCAGTAAAATTATTGTAAAACAGTGGGGTCACAAAGTCTGACATCACTACAGAAAAAGATTCCGTTCTTCTCATTTGATTTTACTGTCTTCCATTACAAGTAATAGTAACAGCATAACAATCCCAGCCAAACGCAGAAAAGTGTTCGTGCATTTAAGCATGTCTTGCGATTTGGTATGGCCCCCCTTAAATTTAAAGACAACATGGACTCCAGCTGGCATGAGCTACAAGTTTGTGAAAAAGCTGATGATCCATGTTAAGCCAGCATGAATTAAAAGTGTTCCAAAACGTTCACAGATTTCCTTATACCATTATTTACTCTCATTTATTTTACTAATAATGCTTCTCTCTTTACCTTTTAAACGGTGAAACTTTATTTCCAGGTTATTTTATTTTGAATTCCAGAAGACATTTGAACAACGGTAAATATTGCGAAATTTCCAAACACTAATGCTAACTAGTTCTGTCCTGCCACTTTTACACAATTCCCCTTGGAATTCCATTTGCAGTGAAGAATTGCTCCTGCTCGCTCAACTGTTCCTTAAGGAGACGGGGTGGAATTCCAAAATGAGATCTATGACATGAGAAACTATTTCATTCGTCTTCTGATGGCTGCTCATCTATCTAATGTCAGCTAAGCAAGACTGATCCTGGTATATGACCACAAATGTAACACATCTTAACACATCACAACAAAACATTTCACAATACAACCCAACACAATAATGCAAAACACACAAAAAACAACATAACACAAACACAATA
>JAZGTJ010009574.1:0-10468 GCA_036877575.1 Botia almorhae
CTCTTGGCTGTGCTAATCGTTCAACATCTTAACTGGATTTTTTTAGGAGGGTGAAGATAAGAAGTTCCTCATAGCTAAGCTTCAGACCTTAAATGAACAACGTGCTTGTGTGATATAACTCAATGCAGCAAGGTCGGTTTAATCCTCTGATCTCTCAAGTATACATGCCTTTCATACTGTATGTTTGATTTTTCATATGAATTTCAAAATTTTACGTCTTTTTATTTTCTAATTTTATAACTTTCCTAATCCGGAAACATGAGACCTGTACAAATTTTGACGAGGTGTAGAGCTGCTTGTTGTGCTCCAATGAATGCTGTGTGATCATGTTTTACATAAAATATATTTTAATATAATTTCCCTAAAGCACACCTCAAATGTTTTTATGCATTATATATGTTTTTATGAGTTTCATGTTGCAATATTGATTAAATTATTGTATATTATCTTTTTATTGGTGATAAGGTGAAAATAAGGCAGTACAAAAGATGTTTGGTGTAGCAAAAATATTAAAAGAACACAGCTGACATTACAAAGTCATTAGACCCGAGGACAGACTCACTGGCCAAACAACTGTAATGTATTGTAATGTAATGTATTACATATATATACTGTTATATGTAATAAAATAGCTGTGCAGTGGGTCAAGTTTTGTTGTCCAAACTTATTTAAACCTGTCAGATGTTAAATGTTAAAAAATCTGTGTAAGGTACAGTTGGAATGTGAGAAACCCCGGACTGTGAGTGTTCAAATGTATTGTAATAAAATGAAACGCAGAAAGATACAAACACTGAGATAAGAAACATACACCTGCCACATATCATATGCAAGGCCTGACCCTGAAAAAGAAACAGGTGGAGACAATCAGAAAGGAAACAAAAAACAGGAATACTAAAAGAACATAACAGATAGACAAACTTATAAAAGTCCACATAACAAAAGTAGCAAAGACAGGCAGATCTGTTACAGTAATAATGCATTCTTTGTGGGAGGAGTTGCATACCTCTATCTGAGGCACTTTATAAAGGAGGTACTTTGGTTCATTCTCTAAACATCACACCACAGCGTCTGTGCTTCAGTCACCTGATGAAGGTCTGTACTGTGTGTTTATTTGTTTATCTACAAAGAGTTTTTTTAAGTCTCTTCCTTTCTTTTCCCATTACTTTTACATATTCTTACAGAATTTCTTACACAATTTCTTTTGATTAATTTTGATTAATTTATTAACCCTAGTAGTTTGTGTACTTGCTTGTTACATCAGATTATAAACCGTGTTGCCCCATCACTCTATTGTTGTTCTACTATTGTTGTTCTAATATCTACTTTGTAGATATTAAGTTCACACTTAATGGAATCTGCAGTTAATGCATGCATCTTCCTCCCGAAAGAGTGAGGAATCTCTTCAAAGATCTGGAAAATGGGTAAACTGGACTGACTCTTGTACTGTATAGTATGATAGAGTCAGAAGTTTACTTTTTCTTAATAAGGGGAATATTTGCCCACTGGTTATTAAGGGCATTTTTATGTTTATACAGGTATTTTCCACATAAATGTCCTGGCCATTTGTCAAATCATGTCAACATCAATTTGCATTAATATTTATAAAGAACACTTTTTTTTGCCCCAAGCCTGTCATTGGCTTTCAGTGTTTATTGGAGTGTGAGTTTTCTCATTAATATCCTTTAAAACCTGTATTATAGAACCATGGAAATGTTTTTACAGATCTAATTCCGTTTTTGACAGACATTGATCTTCACGCCTTCTTTCAACAGTTTGGGACAATAACAGAATGTGTTGTAAGTAATTTTTAATGAAAGAAGAAACAGGGCCAAAAGTAGGATAAAGTGGAGCTGTTAGGCAGGAACAACTTTCCATTAATACCAATGCTTTTGCAATGAAAACATTGTTTGGATATCCACATACTTTTGACCATGTACCTCCCCAGTGATGACCTGATATTTTTTGATTGACTTTAGTTAATTGTAAGAACACCTTGTCTATCATTTGTGGGTTTTTTCTGAATGGATAGGTCAGGACAGAGGAGTCATCAGGTTATCCAAAGGGTGTAAGGTTTGTGAGGTACACATCTCTAAAAAAGGCCGAAGCAGCACAACAGCAGGTTTTCAGGTGAAGATCCGCAAAGTTGTTACACCCAAAATAAGGCAAAGTAAAGGTCAGCCAGATTTCATGTTATCTAACAACATTTATGTATGATGAAATATTGAGGCCCAGGACATGCACCCACACTTTGTCATCTGTTTGTCCTGAACAGGTTGCAGTGCCAGTTAAATATTCCAGATAAATTACACCATCCCTTTCATGCAAACCTTCATACAAACTAGAGATGCTGTACATGCAAACCTACAGCTGCTGGCTTGAATCACACCAAACCTCATCCTCAGACCAAAAGAAATGTGAACTAATTGTATTCTTGGTTTACTATCAGGTTTTGAACTTATATTATTACTTTTATTTCCATTTTTATTTTAATACAATTTTATGACTGTATAATGTTCTTCTGTAAAGTAGGCTTTTTCTGCTTGAAATTTTAAAGCAATTTAGTTATTTTTTTAGATAGCATTTATAATAGTCTAATTTAGAACTGAATTTAGAATGTCCCTTCATTATTGTGGTTGATTTCCCTGGATGACATGGAACTCATTAGCATAATTTAAAATTGTAAATGTTCATTCTGTCTTATCAATGTAACTATTGAGATTATAATGGAAGTGCACATAATGGCAGTTTTACCATCTGTTACTTGTAAAGTTATCTGTTTAATTATTTAATATATTTACACTTTGAAGGTTTAAAACTAACAAGCAATCAAATTATATATAGATTTTCACTTGTCTATCTATAGTTTCTTATAAATTAATAGTTTGCAGTTCCATGTTCATTTATTTCAGTTTGAACGTGAATTGTTGCCGTGCGCCAGGGGGCACCAAGATTCTGTCGACATCACTGTTCAGCAAACGAAGAAGTCAACTCAATTCAACCAGTACATTTACTGGAGACTCGTAGGCGAGCGCTTGACAGGATGGAGCGCGCGGGAAACGACATTGTGTTTAAAAAGGTGCATTTCAGCGCAAACACACATTTCACGGTATTATGATGAAGTTGAGGGTCTTTGAATAATGACGTTGGTTTGAGAGGCAGATGGAGTTGCTTTGACCTGACGCTTTTCGTCTCTTACAGGAAACTATCAGCAAGCTTTTGACACTGTTTTTTAAGGAGGACAAAACCAAAGGTGAGTGTTTAACATTTATTCAAAGACTTCAAGTTAAATGTTATATTTAGGTGTTTATGTATTGATCAAAACACCTAACAATTGATCACTCAGCAAAAATGCCACTATGGCGTAAACTTCATTACTTAATTTTTTTTTGAATGTGCAAACCTGAAGTTTTGGAGTTACAGTAAAATATATGTAAATAATATATATATATATATATTACCTGGGTTAAATAGGCGCGATTCTTTTAAAAGTTACAGGTTAATTGTTATAAAGCAATAAGCACCAAGAGGTGGTGATGTGGCGAGGTGTGTCGGACTTGATGTGAATCGTTATGGGTTGTTTACGGTTGCCAAGCAACGAAGCAAATTTGAGTAATGTTTGAAATTCAGTTCAATTCAGTCTTTGTTCGACCTTCAGTTTCAAAATGAAAAATTGATTTCTACCACAAATGTTATCAAACAAAATGCACTCCATGCTGTTCATGGAGAAAAATATACAAACAAAAACCTGACACTAAACTTAAAAGTTTAAGAAATACATATTTTTGGAATGCAAATGTAATTAATTTCCTTAAGATGTGTTGGTAGTGTTTTTAGATTTTACGTTACACATGCCGGTTCCGGTGAATCAGCCTTGTTAAAATCACAAAAAACCTTCCTCAAAGGGTTTTTTTTACACTTCTAAAAATATAATTATTACATTAAAGTGAAACAACACATCAACAGTACACAACATAAATAAAAAGGGGGCCTTTGAGGATTCAGATGTAGGTTTCATTAACCTAATCAACCTTAACTCAAAGAACGGCTTTAAACAATAATGTGAGTGTTAGCTGATAGTGTTTGAACCTGACAGCTGTTGTATCCAGCATTCAGTTATGAAGTTTCTCCTCTACAGTCACTAGTGATGCAGTCATACTTGTGGGTGAGATGCTGAAAGTGTTTGTGCAAGGTAAGACAAGCTTTATACCTATACAGATGTAGTACACTATAGTTTCTTTCTTTTAATGCTGTTAATGCCGTATAAATACATGCTGTCTTTATGCTTCAGAGGCGACACGCAGATCAGTTAAGCAGGCCATTAACGAGGATTGTGACACAGTTAATATTGAACACTTTGAAAAGATTCTGCCACAACTAGTAAGTTGAAGCTGTTGTTTGTAGTGAACTGAAATGATTTGTTATTCTTATGTATTATATATATTTATATATAATATACTTTTATACTATATTTATACTATAATTTTTTTTGTAAAAGTTGTGGGATTTATATGCAGTTTCAATATTACAAATCATGATCATGTTGTTTAGCACTCTAAGGAAAGGCCAGTACATATTTTAGCATTAAAGGTAGGGTAGCAATAGCAAGCTAGAGAGGCTAGCAATAGCAATCTAGCTTGAAAAGCATAAGATTCCACTCTCCCTTCAGAGCACCCTCCAAAGCCACACCTCCTTCAACACATTAAGGCACACATAGTAATAATATATAATGAAAAACGAAACAGAAAAATCATCAAACATGTACAACACAGAAAACCAAATGCATGGCATTATTGCAATCTTTTATTGTTCATTATAAGATATATTTTAGTGAAACTATTCATAAGCCCACTATAATCTTGGCACCCCTAATTAGACTTGAATGAACTGATAACTACAACACATTTAAGCTATTTGAATAAATGGGTGTGTATTGAAAATACCTGTCATTGTGTTTGAAGGCTCGTACCTCTCTCAGTGGTCTATGAGAGGGTAATGTATTCAGACAGTCTACCAAAACAGTATGTACTTCTGAGACTGTGACATTTAGTGAATTAACATGATAGATGACAGGTATTATATTAAGCAAGATATGCTGTTCCAGTTTACATGGAGATGGCGCTTAGAAAGGGACAGGGATATGAGGGATTTGCCCTAGGCCAAGTTAAAAGTCAACAGTCTCCCAGTAAGCAAGCCAACAGGCCGACTATGACAAGAAACCAAACCAACCAGGAGAGACAGTTCTCCTCTGGCATGTTAAATCTGCAATTCATAACTTTCCTGGGTAAAAATGGAGCGCTAATAATACTGATTTATAATTTCATATTGATTTAAAAACTGTCAGGTCTGATTTTGTGACATGTCAGCCATTGAGGAATGTTACAAACAGAGATGATGAGAAAAGCATAATGTTGCTAATTGCAGCTATAACATCACACTGATTTCGACCAGCATAAAAATATTTCTGGAAAAATAATCGCCTACCCTGCCTTAAATGTTTATTTACAGCAAATTGGCACTATACTAAACTGGCTGTCCTCCTGTCCTTGTTATAATTAGAACATTAAATACTCAATTCTTAATAACTGGAATTATTTTATGTATTTTCTGTAATAAAACTCCTGAAATGACTTCTGCAGTGGTCTAACTAAATGTCTTTCACAGCTTCTTGATTTTTAGCCAGCAGATGGCAACATTACTCTCTCTTATTGAACACGGACAGCCTGGATGCCTCTTCACATTGTTGTCTATGTGTACATATTACCTTCATGGCTGATTGAATAAAACAATTGTATTTGATTTTTATATTTTGTTAGTTGTCATCTTGTTCTTATCACTTCCACTTTCATAACATTTAGTGGTTTGACTATGCAGTGGGATGGGTTGGAATGTTATTGGCTCTTCAGTCTTGTGGCTCTGTGGGCCACCTGTGCTTCACTCAGCAGCAGGTGCTTCCAGCATGCTTTGCTGTGCTCCCCCATCAAAGCCTCTTGAAGCAGTTGGAATTAATTAAAGAAATAAGGGAGGCAGCAAAGCCCCTTAGATGATGACAAGTGGCAGGAAAAAGGAGAACCCCCTCTCCCCCCGGCCACTTTGAAGTTTCCCCTTCCCCTCGCTGTCCTGCAATCTGGTATAGTTGAAGATGTCACGGAGGTGAGAAGGCACAGGACGGAATGTGCGCACGTGTGTGCACAGAGTGTCAGTCTGTTAGAATTGTTGCGACCACACGCATAGTTGTTTAGATTCAGTGGAAGCATAACAAAACAAATTGGGACAGAAGAACATGACACAGGAAGAGAGGGGTGTAATTTTGAGGGTAAATAAACAAGACGTTGAGGTGCTCAAGGGGCCCCCCGGCCTTTCATTATGGCAGAGAGAAAACATTTTGCTCTGATAATTGTGCCCTTGGAGTTAATTTAACCTGTCGCCATTGAGTTTCCAGGGAAGTTGGAAAGTATTCATTGGTTTTATTGTTGGGTAAGCAGAGGACAAGGTAAGCTCAAAACCTTGGATTATTTAAAAACTAAATGTACCAGCCCATATGCTTTAATCAGGCTTTGTAAACGGCAGGGAGTTTCATTAAATGCCTACATTTCTATAATATTCATCAGGTAGAAACTGCTTTCTGCAAGGTCAATCTCTATTAGAAACAAAGATCCAATCCAAGAAGCCTAATCTATCAATAATGAAGGATGGATGGGTGGATATTATTATCATTGGTAAAAATGTCTCTCCACAGACATTCCACAGACAGATCTTTCAAAACTGGGACATATTTTATGCTGTTTTTTGATCTTCTGTCACCTCAGATTTATTCAGATGAACAGGCTTGGAGAACTTTTCTGCCTTGTGACAAACGTTTGGGGAAGGCATGTGGCCAAAGTGCGTGAGAAGATAAAAAAACAAAGTGTGTAAAATGTTGAATAAGTTTATGCCTGAAATTAAAGGTTTGGAGGTTTCTGGTGAGCTGAGAATGATTGAAGGGGGCTATGATAACATCTATATGCCGCTTTAGTTGGTGTCATTTTAACAGCAAAAACATCTTTATCTTGGGTGGTTCAGCGAGTGCTTTAGAAGTCTTTGAGTGTTATGCAAAATTAAAAAACAATTTTTCATTTTGTTAGGTTTCTGTTCAGAACTGATCATTTGCATCTAGTGTGAGAATGACTTTCATTCGGTAACTTTCGACATCTTCATGCCATGTGTCCATTGCCATAGCAAGAAAATTCACATGAAATGCCTATAATATGTCTTTTATGTTTACTAGACAGCAATGGGATTAATAAGAGCGCAAATGGAATTTTTTTTATTTTTTAATTTAATTTTTAATTTTAATTAATTATTTTTTTGTTTTAAGTATCCTGTGTCTCGGATATTTCTCCTAAGAAAAAGACCCAGAAATCTCACAAATGTTTCCAGTAGAGTTTAGAAAAGAGATCTTAACAATGTTACAAACTGAGCTCAAATTTGCCAAGATCTGCAATCAAATCAAATCAAATTTACCAAAATCCAGATTATTTTAGCTACAGTCTGTTAATTTTACAGCTCCATACTCTTAATGTACATTAACAATTGTCTCCGCTCAGTGGTTAGAGCATGGCGTTTGATCCCAGGGATTGCACATACTCAGAAACAATGTATAGTATAATGCAGTGTAAGTCGCTTTGGATAAAAGCATCTGCCAAATGCATAAGTGTAAATGTCTCATTTGTTTCTATTTTTTTGTGATTAAGTGATTTTAGGATAAACCTCTGAAGTTGATACTTAGGTGAAATAACAGATGTCATAACTCCTGAGCTATGAAAGAGTAACCACTGAGAAATAAAATTTTCCTCTGGGTTAGGAAATACATCCACTCAAGCACTGTGATTTTCACCATTTTTGTTTTACATTTGGCATATCTGATCATGGTTATCATTAACTTATTATGCATCTTAATGGAACAAATAATTTCTGAATGCAGGATTAAGAAACATATAAAAAGCAGTTAAGACTGGAGGAGAGGTCTAAAAATGACTTAAAGCTTTTTATGATCCTACATAAGACTGGGAGTGCTGAGCGCTTTTCCCCCGTGAGACAGATTGATCCGTCTCTAGTTCAGCAATAGAGCTTGGATGGGTTTACACAAGTCAGTATTCACGTCTGTGGCTGTGAGTGAGTAGGCTGGTGAGGAAGTCTTTTTTCCAATTTTCATTTCATATATTAGTAAATTACATTACAAGACAACAATCTAAATCTTAATCACTTTTTCTTACAAAAACATTACCTTGGAGAAAACAATAAAATGTGTTTTTGGCTCATAAGTGTGACCATCCTTTTTTACTTTTTTTTTATCTCTTGATTCTTAGTGTTTTATGGAACTGAAAGTTGTGCAATTTTAGTCATCTTAACACCTAGAAAAAGTATTATATGCCCCCAAAAAGCAGCCACACAAAATTGATAAATGTTGTTGCATTGATACATGCATTGAAATTTCACAGGACTTGCAAAATAAAGACTGAACAGGTTTGCTATACATTACCTCATCTACTGTTGGTCAAACAAACCGATAACTCGCACCATTGGTTGACCTAATGTTGCCGTGATGGGCTGGTTGGGATGCTCAAACATACCACAGTATTTACATTGAAACAGAGAAAGTCAACCTACTTTAATGCATCAATGGCTTACGTGCAGTTGTCTTTCCATATTGAGTAGGGATTGGGAAAGCATTTTACCATTGAACTTCATCTTTTACAGATGAGCTTGGTTAGACCTGCATAAAATGTTGCATAGTAAGGCCTACACAGTGGTTGCCTGTGTGACCTGAATGGGGCCCACTAGTGGCCTTACATGGCCTCTAAGGGGTCTTCCTCCAAAGATGGGCCCAGCTTCAACCAGGCTCTGTGTTTGGGCTGAAAGGGGCATACCTGGCAGTCTCAGACATTAGGGCACTTTGCTGGGATCAGTCTTAAGTGTTTTTGGCGCTTGGCTGTTTGTCTGGAGCCGAGGTTGGATTGCTGCTGTGCTGTACCTATTGGCGGGTGCTCTTGAAGCCATAGGGGGCGGAAAAGACTCTTCCTGAACAAGCGAGGTGGATGATGGGGTCATTAACCTTGGCTTGCAGCTGAGGAGGGAAAAAAGTATAAACAATTAGGCTGCAGACTGGGCTATTTCTGGAGCCACTTTGCCCTTTGTTTTGCTAGTAACCATCACGGTAGTCCAAACTAGATGCCAAAAGCGCATGCAGTTACAAGGTAATCCCCTTACATAACACCATCTGTAAATGTCTAAAAGTCATTCAATTAGTTTTGGGAAGGCCTTTAAGCATAAGCCACATTGTCTTAAGTGACGTCAAAAGGTCAGGAGTGATGCGGGCGATGGGGTGACCCATATTAGAAGTGCCTTGACTGGAGGAAACAGAGCACTCTATTTTTAGGTTCTTTAAAAGTTGAAAACACTGCTGAGGCCCAGTAAGTATTTGTAATTGTATGGGTTTTGAATCGTCATTAATTACTCTGACCCTAATGTTGTTCCAAAACTCTTTGTCTTTCTGTTCTTCTGTAAAAACACATTTTTTAAAGAATATTCTGAATGCTCTGTTCCATTTCCATTATATGGAAAAGAGGAGCCAGGTTATTTAAAACTTTAACTTCAAAGAGGGTTTCATAGAGGAGTCAAGTCATATGGGTTTGGAAAACATGATGGTATAAGGATGACAGAACTGCGTAAAGCAGTGTGGAAGTATTTGTTTTGGGTCCAAACCAAGGATCTTTAAAGTATAGGATGCTAATCTTACAGCATTAAGCTTCTGCATTACATTTCTTTTTTTAACAATACTACAATCACATGCTGTTAGACAGGGATTTGCCTTGCCACAAATTCTTCAGCCTGCTGGGCTGAAATGGCTGCCAAATGGCTTCATATATTTACGATTCTGAAATCTTGGATCTTTTTAATATCTCAGCTATAAAGTACTAGCATGTCAATACCTCATTGATAGTCTAGACTAAGATGGCGGCACGTGCGCAACGCGAGGCTCAGCGTCTCTTCAGATTTTGCAAAATAGCATTGTTATTCCTGCTCATTTCGGGTCTGTTCGTCCAGAACAGCATTGCTTTTACATCCTACACCCGACAAGAGTTTACAGACGTAAGCTCATTCAACTACGAATGTTTTATTACTGATCTTCGACTCATCCCCGAAATACGAAGAACAACCGACGCTTCGCAGGCTACTCGGCCAAAAAAATGGTTACAACTCCGGATTGTTAATAACAAAAGACTTATGGACTGTAACGTCATGATATTCACAGAAACATGGCTACACAGTGGTATACCCAACAATGCTATCGAGCTAGTCAGACATCACACTCTCCGGGCGGACAGAACAGAACAGCAGATGATACCGGTAAGACAAGAGGCGGAGGCTTGTGCATTTATGTGAATAAGACTTGGTGTATGAACTCTGTCATTGTTGAAAGACACTGCTC
>JAZGTJ010009575.1:0-19212 GCA_036877575.1 Botia almorhae
AAAAATGTTAATTATGTCAATAAACACCATGATCATTGATGTTTGTGGATAGAAAACCTCCAATGATCTCAGGGTATGTTGACCAAAGTCTTGAGTACCCAGGCTTCTGACAGTAAAATGCAGCCCACTTTGCTGATAATTTTCCAGGAATTATCAACTTACACGGGAGGAAACTAAATGATATATAAAGCAGTCAACCAGTTCCCAACGAGTTCGAGGGAACTCGATGCTGCGTCAGCTTGACGCTATGGAGTAAAGCGCTTCAGACGTGCCCAAGTCTGAACGTATAAAATCAGGCCTATTTATAGGCAGGTTCATGTGACTTTATAAGCAGGTTCAAGGTCGCATTGCGAACCACAAAGCCTTTAAAAAGTGCCTGCAAAATATGTCATCAGCTTTTTGTCTTCAGAAAGCTTGTTAGTCTGCGTGTAGCCAGGCAAAAGTTAAAGAAGAAAGAAAAAATGTCTTCCAAGAACTTTAAAAATGTGATACTCGTCATATGTGTTTTATTTGTTTGGGAGCGGAGCACGCTAGGTCAGCTCTACGTCAGCTCTCAGTGCGAATCGCTTCCGCTGAGAACGCACTGCTCCTGCTTGGCTCTCTTTAATCCTGACGGGAGCTGGGCAGCTGCATCTCATGGGGCGGGTCCTGCTTCTGCCAAAGCAGAGGGGAGACTTTACTTTTGGGTTGGCAGCTTGATTTTGCGGATAAGCAGCGAGAAACGGCTTCCTCTTTTCCTCAGCTTCCTCTTTTCTCTCACGTTCCCTGCCAATTTGGATGAGCACATGCTAGCTTCAGAAGCCTGCTCGGCAGTTTTTCTGAGCTGGAGGATGAACGCATGCTGGCAGTATCAGATGACGAACTGACTGCCAGCAGCCAGATGGGTGCTGAGGCAGACCAGTTTCCTCTTTTTTTCCTCTTTTCCTCTTTGAAGAGTTTGTTGAGGTTGTTTCTTGTTCTGTCGAAAAACTGAGCCTTTATTGGCCAGATGAAAGACAGCACATTAAAACATCTAAGTTGGACAATAGGTTTCTATCATCCAGCAGGGAACAGGAAGAATGAAAGAAGCCATATTCAGCTTGTGTATTTACTCCCAATACAAGCAATTATTCCTCTATTGTGGGTTTACATGACCATGTATATGGGGCGATGCCTAGGGTTGAAGAGACTCTTGCGGGCTATCTCTCTCCCTCTACAGCATCATTGTGGAGAAAACCTGCCTTGCCCTCCAAGCCTTGCAGGGTTACTTCTAATCTGGTCGGCAAGGCTTATGCGGCAGCAGGTCAGGCTGGTGCATCACTGCTGGACCTGGACCAAGGTGGGAGGTTGGAACCAGATGTGGTTCAAGAGCTCTGCAGAGCCACATATTGTGCCCTTCATGCCACAAAGCAGATGGCCTGTTCTATTGACCATTCTATGGCTGCTCTGATGGTTACAGAGAGACATCTGTGGCTCAACCTGTCGGGCATTTGCAAAAAGGATAAAGCCTTTTTTTGATTGGGATTCCACTACGATGCGGCACAATTGTCTCCTGCATGTGTGGAGTCTATCCTTGTTGCTTCCTCAGGGGAATCTTCCAGGGAGGGGACTGCCAGGTCCAAAAACCAGGTACCGATTCGAGACACGCAGGGCCAAGATTGGCTGCAGCGATTCTTCGGCGTTATGAAGTACGGGCTGTAAAACCCAGACTTCATCTCAGCTGGAGGGACAGACGCTATTGCGTCCTTCGCCAGGAGGACCGCAAACCTCGTTCGCACGACCGCAGTATGCCTGGCAGCCACAGAGGTGGACTGGATGCCACAGAACCTAGGGGGGCTGGCGAACTGAATCGCGTAGCCGAGTCTGATCGTCCTCAGGAGCCAGCGAGACGGGCTGGGGAGCGCTAGCCAGACTCCGTGCAAGCGGTACCAGACGGGCTCGAGCCGAAAAGGAGGCTGATCCACCAGCCCCGGGGGGCAGGGGGTGCATGAGGAGGGGCCACGCCCTGCAAACACACCCGCCGTGGCAAAGGACGAGCCCAGGTGTGAGGAAGCAACGCGTCTTTCATTGTCAGGCAACATCCAGCATGGCCCAGAGGGCGAGGAAACGTACCCCTTGGCAACCCCCCCATCGAGGGTAGTGAGAGTGGAGGGGAAGTGGCTTTGGGCAGAAAAAGGTGCCTTCCATGACTTCTGAACCTCTGTGTGCACCTCCGGGAAGAAAGGCACTGGGGCGAGACAGGAGTGGGCCTCCCGAGCGGCTCCCAGGAACCAATCGTCCAACCGCGAGCGCTCTGGGCTGAGTGGAGGATTCCACTCCAGCGCAATGGCCGTGGCTGCCTGGGAAAGCATGGCCGTCAGCTCCGAGTCAGAGTCAGCTGGACCTGCCCGCCCCGAAGGGGGGAGTCCAGCGTCGTCCTCCGGCTCAGAGAAGAGCAGCCCACTCTCCGATGCAGCGAGCGACATCCTGTCCTCATCTGGAGCACCAAAAGTGATAACTACCATCCGGCTGCTCAGACCTCGATGCTGTAGAGGACCCGGAGGACCGCAGGGACCGGCCAGACGGAGAAGTCTCCACAGTCACTCTCAGGTCTCCCAGAGTGCTAACCAGCTCTGCTGTCTTAAGCCGTTTAGGCGAGGCAGCAGAGTGGGGAGCAACAGAGGGGGCTCGACCTCCCACTACAAGAGAGAGCCATGACCGCAGCAACGAGATGGGCGTGCCCTCGCAATGAGGGCATGACCCCACCGTGAACGCTGCCTCAGCATGCTGTTTGCCCAGGCATGCGACACAACGCTCATGGCCATCAGATGAGGAAACACCCACATCCAGAAACACACGGACGGAAAGACATCTTTATAAAGACGCACACCGTCCGTGAAGCTCTTTAGAGGAAATAGCTCTTTATGAGAAATTAGCTCTTCAGAGCGCCGATCCGCCGAGGCACGCAGGAGAACCGCCGAACCGGAATGAGAAAACCCGCTGAATTGCCGTCTAAACACCGAAGAACGCTGGCGAATGCTGGCGAATCAAACAAAGGTGCGGAGCGAACGCGTAACACACACACTCGGCTCCGAAGCAAGAACCTGAATGAAAGCGAGCGCTTTGCCCAAATGCCCGTTAGCTCTTTCCTCTCGGGCCGATGCTCATTGGCACGTTAAAGTGATAGGGCTCTCAAGCAAGACCCCATACCTCAGTCAGTTGAACGCGACTGTCGAACGCGACTGACTGAAAGGGAACATAGAACCCCCACAAAAAGGTTGAAAAACCGTTCCTTAGAATCATGAAAGAATTATTTTTTATTTTAAGCAAAAAACTAATTTCTGAACACAGGAACACAGGCGAAGGAGCGAAACCAGGAATATCCAAACAAATCAGGCTTTAATAATCCTCCAAAAACAGACAGCATATCAAATAACGTTTACCAATATAATCACCGAAAAATAACTGAACTGAAAGAAGAACTTAAATAGTAAGGCAGAAGGAAAAACAGGTGATGGGAATGAACTTAATGACTTAATAATGACCAGAAACAAACAAGGGCAAACAGGAACAGAAGGCAACACAGTAAAAAACACAAAACTAAAAGTTCATAACCCAGACAATTTCATTCAGAATCACAGAATCATGCATCTTGATTCTTAGATACACCATCCTCAAAATTTGTCATCTTTTCATTAATCAAGTTCAAAAGTGCAACATACAGCCCTGGATTGAATCCATAAGCTGACGGTTGTGTGCTTATTGACTTAGCTTTATTAGTGAGAACAGCCTCATGTTGTGTTGATTAGTCTCAACTGCCCTGTGGACCATCAAACATCTTTCTTTCCTTTCTGTTGAGCTCATCATTTCTCTGTCTGCTGCTGATGCACTCTTGTGGAGTGACCATATAGATTTCTTGCATCAGTGAGTGTTAACTCGCAGCATATGTGGTCACTCTTTAACCCTGTTGAGTGTTTGGGCTTGAGCAGTCATTGCTGAAGGAGGTGTATTAAACAGGCTCATCATTCTCAAAGTAAAGCATAACTCTCTCCAAAACACGAGTCCAATTAGAGCTGGACACGCAGGAGTCTGAATGCATTAACACAGACTCTTCTGCTCCAACAAATAATATTCAGCACAGTGCCAACAGCACGAAAATAGCACCTTTGCAAATCGCTGTTTTATTATGCTAACATTAAGGAAATGCTCACATACATACATGAAAATATTCAATGCACCCTGACATGTTCAGACTGTGTAAACAGACATTTTCTTGGAATAAAGTATATCAGAAATTTGCAACTAATGTTGCTTAATGTAATAATTTATGTATGATTGATTTAGAAAAAGTCCAAATATTTTGTCATTTTTATGCAGTACATTATTGTCTAAAACCTTACAAACTTTCTTTTGCTAAATTGCTTTTTAAATTATTTTACGAAATGTGATAACTTTGAAAAAAAAAGTTTATATTTTGTATACTGCAATGATATTCAGACATTTTAAGGGTGCCCACTGTATAATATTGTATAATAATGTGATGTAAACTTGTCTTTCTTTCCCCCAGACATTAAACAAACAAATTGAATCTGTTAGTGCAAATCTTATCTGCTCTCCCACAGTCACTGTCCAATCAGGGCTTATGGCTCATCCTAAGTGGCATCTGCCTGAGAACACAAGAACTAATGAAATAACAATCAGTCTGTCATTACAGGGCCTGGCCAGAACTCATGCAGCACCTGTGCAGCACTGCAGGATACATTAAGAGACAGGATTAATTTTGAGAGACAGACAAAAGGTCTAACCTTGCCCTTTGTCACCTCTCATATGGAGGCAAATGCAGGACCACGCAAACCCACAAAGCATCAATCCAAGTGATGTAGCCACTGTGGCTCCTCTTTAATGATTTGCCATTTATACCCAATAGATGTTAGGAAATGGTTGTCTATCTTATTTCTCTCTATTTTAGTGTGTGTAAGCTGACAGCAGATGGTGTTTTAATAAAGTCTAGTAGGAATATGTGTGTGTGTGTAAACAGACACAGTGTAGTGCCAGCTTAGTAATTGCTGGGCACTTGTACAGATCACTCTCACACACACAAACTGGGATGAGAAGGATTTCACTATTCACACACACACACACACACACACACACAGATATTTCTGTTCACAAGCATACACACACCTTGCAGGTGCAGCCAAGAAGTACTGCTGCCACTGGGAGGCAGGGAGAAAACAAAGAGAGAGATAGAGAACGAAATATAGACTGGGTGGGTCTGTGCTTCATTCCAGCACATCGGCCCCTGACAGCTGCACTGGCTGCATCCCAGTTAGGGTCAGCCCTAACTGTGTCTCGTTCAAAACACTTCCTGTGCTCCTCACAAGCCTGTGAATGATCCTGTTCCAGCGAATAGCTGACAAAACCACTGCAATTCAGAGGTGCTTTTTGGAAAAGTCCTGCTGGAGAGCTTGTTTACTTTATAGGCAGGTGCTGTTTCAGGTAGGTCTTTTGGTCCTGTTGAAAAAACGCCATTGCTGGTCACCAGCATATGTTGTGGTTTTGATGCTAGCCCCTAATACACTTGTGTGCCAGTGTTCCTGGCTTCTTAAGTAGCTTAACTAGCAAGCATCAGTAACCAGATTCATCATACTGTTTGACCAGTACATTTTGCAGAGGACATTTTTGCACAGCTACTCTGATATACAAGACAGACCAGCACCAAAGTAGCACTAAGCAGCATTGAACTAGCTTAGGTTTTGTTTGGTTTTTATAACCCCACTGCATTATTATTTAACTTCAGCGCCACACACTCACAGAAACAGTACCATGCTAATTAATAAATGCTGTAATTAATAAATTAATAAAACCAGTGTGTTTTGACTGTGTTGTTTAGTTGGGAGTGTTTAGTTTTTTGTGCAAGTAATTGTAAGAAAAAATATCAAATATTCATCCTTTATTATGTATTAACATTTGCCATGAATATGATTAAGGTGTAGTAAATGATTCAATTCAATTCAGTTTTAATTATGTTGTGCTTACACAATGTTACATTGCTTCAAAGCAGCTTTACATATAATGAAAAATAAAACAGAAAAAAGGAGATGTATATTAATAAAACTAATTAGGGATCTTAGGTTTGTAGTTGGTTTATGAACTAAACCAATAAAAAAATACAGCAGATTTGGACCATTTAAACAAATGGACGTGCTTTCGAAATACTCGTCATTATGTACAAAGGCTCAAAAGATCTCTCAGTGATCTATAAGCAGGTAATATGATCTTAGCTATTCTAAAATATTTGCCTCACACACTCTTTCCAAATTCTGCATACCACAACAGGCAGGCATACAGAAGCGCTTAAAGACTGTTGTAATTAGAGGTAATCAGCAGCCTTATTTCAATGTCACAGGTAAGACAAAATAAAAAAAAGCAGTGACCTTGGATAGGTACTGTGATACTCTTAATGTCTTGCTTTTCCATATACGGGCATACCTGTGAATGTGCAAAATGATTGACAGGCAAAAACACCTTTGATTGGCTAAACAAGGAATCTGCCTCTGGCTCTGGGCCACATTTCTGTCTGCTGTTAAAAGAAGGGCAAACACTTTTTCACACCTAAAAGTGTTAACCCTGAACCCTGAACGGAATGCTGGGTTATCGTGCTTCATGTTTCACACAGCTCTTATTTTATCAATTAATCCTGGACATTCATAAAATTATGTTTCACAGTGGACATTTCCCGGGTTAAAGTCCTTATTTGCATATTTGCGATGTCAGTGTGACTGATTGGATGAATGCAGCACACAACCTGTTTCTCGCGTCAGTTATCCTGTCAGTTAAAAATGTCTTTACGTAGGTCCTCATGAGACACACAAAAGACAAGAAAATAAAGACAAAAAGGCAAAAAGACGTTTCGTTTTTTATCTAACTGTTGTTTAAACACTATCCAAACTAGGTACTTAAATATAAGATGTAAACAATGCTTTTACTGTAAATTTAAGATTAAATGAGAAAGTTGAGATATTAAATATTAAAGAACACCAGACCCTTTTTACTAAGCAGAAACATGCTATTATATTTAGGATCTCTATTATTTTATCAGGTCTGTGAGGCCATTGTGGACGTTTTAAAGACCTAATTCACAATCCGAAAGTAGACTTGTTTTCCGTCATTTGACATTTCTTCATTTTTTCTCAAACGCTGTTTACACAACATTCTGTTCATCTTACTGACGTGATGTGACACAGTTCAAACTCTGATTGGTTGTCTGTTGCTAAGCATCCAGCAGTAAATTTAAACACTGCTCCGTTTTATACTGTGAAAGTTAACCACTGCAATGCGGGGTTAAGCAGGATTTTACAACCCCAGGTAAAAAGCGGTGCTAACCCGCTTCTAAATTACAGGTGTGAAATGTTTCTTTACCTGGGGTTAAAAGCAGTGTGTAGAATGATGATAATTTGAGGTTAAGCACAGTGTAAAAGCCCTGGAGTGTCGTGCAGTCACCGAGGCAAGTGTGCTATTTCAACACACCCATTTAAGTGCTCTCTGTCAGGTAATAGTATTTTTGCATGCTGTTTTCTCAAAATTAGCTTTAGTACCTTTAATACAGGCTAAATGTTATTTTATTAGAACTCAGGATCGTTAAGGATTGTTAAAGGTGTTGATTGCAATCAGACAAACTATTTCTGTAGGTGAAGTGCCTCTTTTACTGACACTTGGTTGAGTAATAGCATAGATGCAGGTCTTACATTGCACCTATTTTATAGAATGTGCCACTTACATTTAGGAAAATTGTAATAAGATCATATATCTTTACGTTTAATGTTTTAATGAAATTATACGTTTCTAAATGTAATGATTTTATATATACCAAATAATTAAAACAGTAGACCTGTGGTTCAGTAAGTTGACAGAATATCTCCTAATACATTTGTATCTACAATGTACATTTTCCTTTGTAAACATTTCTAGTGATGTTGACAGTTCTAAGGAATTCATATTAAATTCATAATATTAAAAAAATAGCCCTACTAGCTGCTGTGTTTGCAGCCACACTTGTGAAATAAGTTTTACAGCAAATAAACTTAAAATGTCTTTGACAGATCAGGTTGGATTTTAAACAATGTTGAGTGCTTAACTTTTAATTAAACAATGGCCTCTTTGATGGGTAATCATAGACAGGTAGCTATGCATCAAATCCTTACAGATCTTTATTAACACTCGCCTGAGGCCAAGACACAAATGCAGCATCAAACGCATTTGACAGCCTTGCTGATAAGCCCAAACCACCGGTTCATGTTAAAACACATCCAGCGTTCCACCTGACACACTGAACCATTTTCTGACCTTTCTCTCTTACACTTTAGGACCTAGGGAGTCCACCAAGGGCCCAGTGAGCATAGGAATTCATGAGCTTGGCTAAAAGAACTTCAGCTATGATGGGGAGTTCTCTCTTTACTGAGGAAGCTCACAGGAGAACCATACCACCTGGCTCTGGGGATCTTTGAGGTAAGCAACCCATCTACATCACTAAGCCTGGCTTCTCTGACCCATTTATTCTCCTGTAGTCAGCTGGCCAGCAGGTTAAGGCCTGCAATATTGCAACATTAATTTTCAGCAGGTGAGAGCTGTGTTTGGGCAGCAGCAGAAGGAGAGGGTATGAAACAGCGTTCCTCAGTGTTTCAAATGAAGGATGAGGGCAAATGGGTCAAGAGCTTCAGACCGGATCAATAGAAGCTGCCCTGCGATAGATAGATACTTCCTCCAGGAGACGTTCCACATACCTGTGGGTTTTAAAGATCTATTCTCTCTGACCAGAGGAGAAATGAGGACAGGTGGTCAGGGCTGAGAAAGACAGCCATTGCAGCTAATCACAGGCAGATGTCCAGCAGTCTGTGGCCAAACTTTGGCTGTTGTGATTTCTTCAGGCCATTGCACAACTACCACAAGTTTGCAGTAAAATGTGTTTAAAAAAGTTTCTTTACATGACATCCTAAATACAACATATATTTTTTATTTAACAAATATTTACAATGTTGCAAAACAAAACATTATACCTGCAATGTTTTGTGCAATGTTTCAAGTTTGTCACGTGACTGCCTATTCAGGCAAGGTAATTTAAAAAAGAAAAACAATTAATAAAAATTGTGGTTTTCTGTTGTTTTGTTTTTCACAAGTCAAAATAAAGATGAAAATTTAGAGGAAAGTATTTGTGACTACGATGGTCACTACTTATTTCAGGGTTAGGCAGAAATTAATAAAACTAATTTAGATAGCACTCTTACAAATAATTGTAAGCAATATAGGCAAATCGACATTCAGGCTTTTTAAATATGAATTTGTAACAAGTCAGCATATTTTGATATAATTGTGAACAAAAATAAAATATTGTTTTAGAGTTGGGGGGTTGGGGTAGATGGTATTTCGGTTTATTTTCTCAAAGTTGGATAAAAGGAGATGAGTGCAGTGCCAGAGGTCAGACACAATGTTAGATAATTACAGTCTTGACTGATTGAGGTGGGCTGAAAGGCAAATGTTGTTTATGCCATAATATTTTACCTTGTTAATCCCTTCTTTTCAGAAGAAGTGAAGACATAGCCACTTATTACTGTGGGCTAAATATGCCATCAGAGCGAAGTAAAGGAGAAAAATTGCTTTTAACATATGAGCTTGTGTTAACTTAACTGACACATCAGTGACAACATTCAGAATGATGTTGATGATCATCTAATGATCATCAGTAGACTCTAAGTACAGCAGAGCTGTGAGCGAAGGTCATCAGTAATTAAAACTATTAGTTGTAGTTTGTTAAAGTGTTTGTATTTGTTGTTGTTGTGGCTGTGTGCCAAAGCATCAGAGTGTGCAGTCACATGTGGATGTAATTTTAGCAGGACGTGTTTGAAGTCAAATAAAGGACTGAATAAAGAGAGAGAGAGAGAGAGAGAGAGACGTTACACTCAGAAATATGCCAAAACCAAAGCATTTCTGGATTTATTTTGGATTAAAGAGGATGTATCATATATGCTGTTATAATTTTAACTTTTTGTTTAATTGTATTAATTTACAATTAAATTAATTTTATTTATTTATTATTTATATAGTGATTTTTACAATGTTACATTGCTTAAAATACAAGGGTAACGTTAGGAATCCTTATTATGACGTGTTGTTTTCTGTTTCCTGTGTCTGTGTTCACTTCCGGTTTGTGTTCATTGTCATCACCTGTTGCCCCTTGATTAGTTTGTGTATTTAAGTTCCTGGTTTTGTATGTTTTGATGTTGGTGGTTAAAGTTTATATTTCTCTTGTATGTTTTCTGGTTTTTGGATTTTGGCTCTTGGCTCTTGGACTTTGGATTACCATTTTGGATTTACCTGTTTCCTCATGTTTTCTGTTTTGGATTGTTTTTGTGTCTCACTGCTGTTTGCATTTGTTGTCACCCCATCCATTTCAACAGTTAGTGTTTGTGGTGTTTTGTGTTTGTTCATTTATTAAATACTGTTTGTTTTTGAGTTCCCGTGTCCCACTACGTTTCTTACATCACAAACACAACCCGCTCCTCTGTAACAGGTAATGACTGCTAAAAAATCTGACTGAAAGCAAATAAAACCATCTGAAACCAAGAATTAACTTAATATTTTCTTTGTTTCAGTCATTAATTGTAGTTACAGGGATCTGAGTAAATAAATTGCCTTGCTAAACCTATTACAAAGAAATTGACTTAAATACATGTCAATGGATTTAAAATAACTTCTCATAATTAATTGTTTATTTAGGGTAAAAAGGTTGGGAAACACTAGTGCATAACATACAAATGTGTAAGAAAATTCCGAAGTCATACATCCATCTTTCTACTTTTCTACATGTTTAACTCTTTACAAATATGTAGATCAACAGCATTTTAGATTTATATGATTTTAAGTTAAGCCACAAAAAAATCTTTAAACAACCAGTATGTGAAATTCACAACAGTATGAATAAATGCCTCACATGCCAATGCTCTTACATTAGGAATATATTGGGTGGTCATGGGTACTGAGACAGACAAATTTAAAAAGCAGCAAATCACAAAAATGTAAGGATGTTGATGTCTCATAATGCATTGCCCATGTCATTCAGTGTGGGCAGTAAAGCATATTTGTTGGATTATTAGGGGTTAAACTCCCTCTGAACAGAGAGTAAAGGTCAATGTAGCCAGAAAACTGAACAATCCAATGCCTCAGTCTGCCAGTCATAATGAAGTCAATTCTGCAAGTGTTTATATAGTGTGTGATAAACATCTGTCTCTGCTCTGATGTTAACATGAGAAAAGCATCACATTCTGCTCTCCAGAAAGACTCACACTGACTATGATGTGACTGTGTTTTTGTGAGTATTGCTTATAGGTATATGCTTAATACTTGCTTATAGTTATATGCCTAATTCTTAATCCCCATCATTTCAGTCCATGGCTACGGTGTATAGCATCAACCATTTTTTAGGAACAAAAACAGGCTGAAACAAAAGGCTGATGAGCCCATTTATTATTGAGTAATATGTTGGCGTGTAGAATGAATACTTACATGAAGGTCTCATGTATCTGTGATTAATTCATTTTATTTAAATTAGCAGATGCTTTTATTCAAAACAACTTACAAATGAGGAAACAAATAAATGCGTGTTTCCTGGAAATATGTGACTTTTCTTAGCTGCTTGTAGAATTGTTTGGCTGTACTGATGGCATTAGAAGTATCAAATCAAATCACTTTTATTGTCATATCACCACAGCTTTTGTGTCTAGGTGAGTGAAATTCTTAGGAGCGTGCTCCAGACAGTGCAGGGACAATTAACATTTAGACAGGTTTGTATGGAAGCTTTTAGACAGGTTTGTACGGAAGCTTTGTGAAACAGCTTTAATAAAGGAGTTTGACCAACAAATCAAAATGTTAACCCATTTCACTTTATTTGGCTAAGCACCCAGTTTCAGCAAAATGTCTGTTCTTTTCCATGCAGAACTGTCTAGTTTCTGGAAAATACATAACTTAGTATGACCAAAATTTTTTTTAAAAATTAATTGATAGGAGGTCATGTGACTGTGTCATCAAGGTGGGTAACATGACATATGCGCAAGGTGACACTTTCAGTCCGATCCATCTTCATATTCTCACAGGACACTTGTATGTGTATGTGTGAAATGCAAATTTTTATTGTTGCGATAAAAATAAATAGACTAGCCAAGGACCATAGGGTGTGTATGTGTGTGAATCACCTTTATGGGCAGTGACAGTGCTCACTGTCTGCCATTTGTGAGCCCAGCTTTGATGCGTGTGACTGTAACTGTGAGCAAAGCACACCGATAGATCTGTGTTGACAAGCCTCATATTCAAGGACATTGAAGCTCATCAGGAAACTTTTACCACAGTTTAATTGTTTCACAATAGGTGCAGAGACACAAGCTGCAGAATGAGCCTGGGAATAGCATGAGTCTCAATCAAAACAGGAAAAAATCACAATAACAGTATCATCTTTTGATACTTTTTGATTTCTAGACAGCATTGACATTTCATGTAGATAAACTGGAGATCCTTCATCTCCTAAGAAACGAAAAAACAGTAATCGTGCATGTCTCTTGCAGAGCTTTAGAGGAGAGCTCAACCATGTCTCAGACTGTGCTCAGATTTGCAGAAATACAAAGTCAACAATTGAAAGTCAGAAATTTCAATACCCTGTAAACTCAGTTTATACTATAGCACAATACTCACTTGTCTTTTAAATTCTCTTAAAGGATCAATACAAGTTCTATCAACATCATTAGTGGTACATTGTTGACTACCACAGAAAATAATTTTGATGTGCAGCAGTTACAATAATTCACTTACAATGGATGTAAACAGGGCCAGTCAATACATTTCAACGACATACTGTTTCAAACATACACAAAACCTGTCAAACCAAACCAAGTCAAACACAAACCCTGTGACAGAATCATTTAATACGTTTACAGACTGAATCCTGAACATTTCCTTTAAAGAATTTTATGAGAAACACCTAGAAACATCTCAACAACTGAAACATCAATAAAAACAGTGAGAGATTTTTCTGAGTAAGGTTTGTAGTTTTTCTGTGTTTTGTTTGAAAAAATGTATGGGACTTTGATGTTACAGATATTATTGCAAGCATTACATGTGCTTGCTCTATCTAGGAGAAAGGAAAGACAGAAAGAGAGTGAATGTTTGGGGGGTGGGGTGCTTTGTTGTGCACTTGAACTTCATTATAAAAAGTGTGTATCACTAGGTGGCGCTTCAGTACAGTTATCCCTCCCCATAGCACATCAGACACACACACTTGAACACTGAAACGAAGCCTACCACAACACAAATATCACTATGTTTATAGTGTTAAACAAACTGATAAAAACTCCAGTTTAAGTTTAATGTAAGAAAGACAACACATCTAAATATTACACACAACTGTAAAAACAATAGTGTGTTTCATTAATTGTCATTCGACGTATGGACTGGTCACGCATAAACATGCAAATGCACAAAACAATGCAAGGATAAGCAGCGCAGCTCTGTATGTACATGATATAAATGGATTGGTTCTGTACACATGATATATACCTGAAAGTCAATGTTTGAGACTTGAGAAAGCAGGTAAACAAACCCTCACCTGCCCTCAAGACAAAAGAAACACATAAAGACAGACGAAAAACAAAGGAGAGAAAATCAAATGATAAAGATGTAAACCGATCGTGACATGTTAGCTGTGCTGTGTACAGGGTTCAGGCTCTGCCCTGGCTGTGGTCAACATCAGCACTCTCCAGGAAGTTTTTGCACTGGTTCTGAAGTCTCTGTTCTCTTTGCAGATGGGTTCAGTATACTAGGGTGACCAAACGTCCTGGTTACACAAGGTATTTTACCTGGCATCCTGGCAGTTCATTAAACATAACCCACAGACTTTGCAACTTTATACTTTAATTCTAGAACATCAAATTAGTTACCATAAAAATACCAACCCCATTGTCCCTTCAGCACAAGCAGAGTCTTAAGAACTGCCCAAAAAAATTCACTTTCATTAACAAAAATCTTATTTGTGCAACACTTTCTCTACAATGAGGTGTGTTTTTGTAACTGTAAATGTTACCATCGCTCAAACTGAAAATTGCACATCATGTTCACCTTTACTAAATGAAGTTGCAAAATATTGATTGCCTTTAATAATGCCTTTAATAATTATATAGTTTAGTTTTATATAGTTTTTGAAGTTCTTCACTCACACCGGACATTGGTCACTACACAGATCCCAAGCCAAATTTTTTGTTAACCCAATGTTTAGTTGGTCGTAGTGCTCCAACAAACAGAGCCATGTTTTGATAGTGCCACACAGTCACAGTATTTACACTTTTAAATGGAATCTTTTGAAAATGATCGCATTTCCTAATTTTGTTTTACATTTTGTGTTACTTCCTATTTAGGTTTTGCACTGGAGAAACAATTGGCTTGCTAAACACCTCAGCCTTAATTATGCATTTACACATAAATGACAAAATCTATAAAAAATGACTTCTCCCACCACCAGTGTGTTCTGGTTTAAGAGTTCAATCTGATCACTTGACTCAAGCAAATACGTTGCGCACACACATTGGCACAAGCTGCAATTATAACCCTGCTAGCTAGAGTTCTAGCAGGGCTTCGGGATATGTCAGTCTATGATGCTTCAGGCTGGGTAGTGGCACTCAGACAAGCGAGAGGTTCCCATGTGGCCAGCACCACCTGAGTGGAGCATATTGGGGTGAATAAAGGGCTAGCAAGGGTGGAGGGGGTTGTTTGGGGTATGAGCAGGCAGCTGCATGAGTGCTCTTGTTGCTATTATGCAGCTAAACAGTACCAGCTTGCTGAAGTGCTTAACTTCTCCTCTCCCACTGGCCTAATGAAGTCCTGAAAGGTTTCCTGACCCCCTCATATGGCTTTATTTAGTGCCTCGGTAAGAGGAACCATTACTAAATGTACACACACACACACACACACACACACATACTTAGAGAGCTAAAGGTAAGGCTAAGACTAGCATGCTAGCACAAAACACAAAAATCTCAATGGCAAACAAGCAGCATTAACACACCAATAGGAAAGGGATAAGGAGTGTCAATATTGAGAGAGAGAGAGAGGGAGAAAAAGGAAGAACCCCCTTTGCTTCGTGAACATGTAATGGCACTTCATTTTAATTTTATGGTTTGCCAGTGCTCCGCAGAGGGAAATTGTTTTCCATGTGGTTACACAGCCTGTCGAGTGGGAGAGAGAGGGGGAATGATACGCATGCCAAATAAAACAGCTGTGGTAGCAATTGAATTTGTATTCACAGTAAAGTAGGTTAACCCAGTTAAAAATCAGAAATCCAATAGCAACAACGATCGGTATAAACTAGGCATCTCTCCCGGGGCTGCGGAGACCTGCTCTCATTCTCTGGGTGTCTTAAAAGCAATGCAATATATCAGCATGCTAAGACATAATGGCATGTAGGAGCAGGCATGCCGAGAAGAAAAATGCAATGCATTTTCATTTGCTTTAACATGTGGTTCCTTTTTCTGGGTTGTTTTTCATTCAGATAGACCGTCGGAGAGCAGGTTTGTCACAGTCTGTGGCTCAGCACTCATTGTCTTTGGGAGCATGTGCATTTTATCGTCTCGATCTGTCGAGCAAGGCCTTCCACCCCCCGCAGTCTTCTCCTCATCCAAGAGAGGATGTTTTCATAAAAGACGGAGATCAAGGAAATAACAGCTTCCCCTGTTGTTGTTATGGGAATGTATGGACTTCCCCTGGTTCATTGACTTTTTATTACAGACTGAGTAAAATGACTGTTAGCAAACAGGGGCAAATTTGTTGCAGCCAATTGTTTTGTAATGTTAAAATCGTTTTCTGCGTTTTTGTGTTTTTGTGTCACAAGATAAATGAAGGACATTTAAATGATATGTTGCTAGTGCATGTTGTTTTATTTTCATTTCAGTTGAGGTTTGGGAGGTTTAAACAGGCCAGTTATTGCATACAGTATGTGGCATTTTGTTAAGAAGTCACAGACGTTAAAGCAACAAAGAAAGTGGGGAAAACGCAAGAAATCAAATGTGACTCTTGGAGGTCTCCAATGTTTTCTTCCTCTGTGGTGTTCTAGCATAAACCCCCACCAATACATCTGCTTCTCTCTCACTACCCCCTCCACCCACCTGCTGGGGCAGAAGCAGGCCGTGGCTGCGGCCCTGCTCTTATCCTGAGCCTGTGCCCAGCTAGAGATGCCATCTGATATAAGTCTATCATAATGAAAGTCCAGCATGAGGCTAAATGAGTTTGGAGCTTGACGGCGTAAGGGGCTAATGACTGCAATACCCCAACGCTTCAGGCCACGCTAGGCTTTGTGAGGGCATATGGCAGCCACCTATGTTGCTAGACTATACACAGAGAAGGGAGAGGAACACTGAAAACACAGACCCTACATATGAAAACTTTTGACTTGGCCTTTGTAACAGGATTGGCAGAATAAACACACAAGCACAGGAACATTTATTTTGTACATAGTGCTGTATTAGAACTGAATACAATAATGTGACACAAGGTTTAAGGCTTAAGGTTAGAACCAGTGGTAGATGTTAGAATAGTTATTCTAATAAACAAACATTAGTTCATAGTTTTCCATGCACAAAAGAAATTATGAAAAACCTTTACACTGTTTTTCACACACAGCAGTTTAAAATAACCATTGCTTTCAAGCCCCAAAAGGGGCTAAAAGTAATATAACACACACACAAAAAGTAATTGTTTTACTCCAGGATTTGCTTGCAAATATATGAAATCTTTCAAAATATGTACAAAGGAATTTGTCATTATTGTCAGGGCAGTTTTTGACTGATCCGCGTTTGCTGGTCAAAGGTTTTTGGCTATGGCTATGAGTTTAACTTTATGCAAATGTTTAGTGACATGAGGTGGTGATTACCAATGATAGCCAATATGCATCCTGTAGTTGATGCTAGAAGAAAAACAGTACAATGCCTTTAAGGTAACCTCCAGTGATGTAATCGCAGTCAGCCATAGAGTGTGATTATATGTCATAATTAAGTGCATCAAAAAACTAAATTTTGCTTAGCATTTATGTCCATGCTATTATGACTCATGACAGCACAGAGACAGGTGTATCTTAACTGTCAAAATGTAGTAATGTTATATGAATATATGAAATAATTGTTTTCGGCAACACTTCTTAATCTAAGGTAAGTTTTGCAGTATGTACATCTGTATTTGCAATAGCTTTTGTAGGTTAATAAAAATCTGAATTTAATTTAATGTTTTAATGACAGTCAATCAATAAGCAAAGAACAATAAGTGTCTGCTGCAGTTAAAGGCATGTAAAAACAGCAGGAAGCTTAGCAAATACGGTTATACATTAACCCAAGTTATGCAAATTAGCTTTAAGGATTGATCATTCGTTCCTAATATAACACTGTTACCGAGGCCTTAACTGTGACTTCCTTATTTTGGCATTGTCAAACCCTAAATAGGGGCTTGGTTGTGGAAATTAAAGCAAAATCGCATAACTAGGAATTTTAATTTGATTAATTCATTGTTGTGTTTTGATGCGGAGCAAAGGCAGCCACAGCAGTTTTCATGTTTTTTGTTTCCCTGACTAATGATAATTTCCTGCACAAGTAAAAACGCCCTCAGAGTGAAGGAAGGCTTGACATCACAGACAATAGAAACCACAGGAAGAACAAATAACCTGCCTTTAATTCGGCTAGTGGCCAAGGTGTGGTTTAAGACATTCTGTCTGCTGAAACTTCAGACAATAACATAATAAAGAGTTTAGGAGCTCAAATAGGACGTTCACTTTTTTCTCGTGCTGGGCACCAGAGCACAGATTATAATAAAGCAAAGAAAGTGAAAGAAAGCAGCTTTTGCTAAGTTTAAGCTAATGAATTATGAAAGATGAAGAATACAAGCTATTCCAAAGAAAGTTAAATCTTGTTTGAATGTGTTATGATACAGTATGTAGAGTAAGCAAACATGTTATGAGCTAAGAGCACATTGTTAACACCTATGCATCTTGTTATTGTAGCTATACCTGCTGTCTTACATGAACCTGCCTTTTATTGATGTAATATTAAAGTAGTGTTGGTTAAGCTCCTTTGAAAGTCATAGTTTAAAAGTGGTTCAGGTACACTCAAGCTAACTGTGTAATTATATATTTTATAATATATTTTAAATGATTAAATTATTAGATGATATAACTCAGTTATCAATATTTATCTGCTTTTATTCTGGCCCTTTTTCAAAAAGCTAAAGCGATGTTGTTAATAGACACCTACTTGAGGCTCTCTCTCTGTCTTTCTTTTCTCAGCTTCCCCCTCCAGAGCAACTGATTGCTTGCAGCTGGGGAGCACTGAGAACATTTTAATATTATGCAGAAGATTAGAGCAAACTAACTACATTATTCTCCAATTACGCTCGTTTTATCCAACTGATGTCTTTATTTCCTTCCTCTCCACGATTAGCCTAATGCGAAAATTGGAATGCGCTTAGGACTGTTTTCCGATTGTTCCTGCACCACTTATTATGTCAGCCAGCCATTACAGACTTGTCTTTTATTGTAACTGTAAATAAAACGATTAGAGGCAGACACAGCCGGGGATGGGGATATTTCATTTGGGGATCTGCTTATCAACTTTCTTGGAAGGTTTGGAAAGGCGCATGGCTCAAGCTCAAGCTGCTTTATGGAGGCAAATCTTGGGCAGAATTGCCATGCCCACCTCCCCCGCACCCCCAAAGAAAAACATCAAAACAAAATAAGCATTGTATTCCAATGATGTGGCTGTACGTAGGTATGGTAATGTTCTTTAGAGGTCTTCCCCCACTGTAAAGCACTGAATTGTGGGTGTTCTGCACAAAGTGTGTGGTGCAGGAGCCAACAAGTCCATCAGGGATGCAAAGAAAGTGGTTAAATAAATAAAGTGTAGAAGTAAAAATTGGGAAAATAAAAATTATATTAATATAAAAATGGATTTTCAATAAACCTACCAAAGGTTAAGTAATGATTTTTCTATATAAGACACAAGTCAGAGTTCAGTTAAATCTGATTAACTTTCAAAATCATGTTTAATTGCTGGATAAAAAAAACTACATTACCATAAACCTAAAGGATCTGTTACGAAGAGGTGGAGGCAGAGGGGATCCATTTGCAGCAATTTATTAATAAGAGTAAACAGTAAACAGGCGTGGGTCAAACAGGGGCAATCA
>JAZGTJ010009576.1:0-14686 GCA_036877575.1 Botia almorhae
AGATGTTTTAATTTTATATTTGTTGTCTCGCATGGCATACCTGCAGGATGATCAAACAATCTTGCTTGTTATATTGTTGCTTTTTATATTTAAATACTTTGCACTTGAGTGGTTTTTAGATCAATTGTTTTTATTTATCAAAGAAAGAGCCCTGATAGCACAGTTGCAGAAACATCCAATTAATATGTCCGTTCTCATCCGAAAGATGGAATTTGTAGACGAGCGCTTGCTCATTAAACTATAAGGCGTAAGATGCTACGCTGTATTAGGAGTATTCTGTAGAGATTTTGGGTCAGTTCTGCATGTGTCCAGCTGCGGTATTGACCCTAAGAAAACCATTAAGCCAATTCTATCTGTCACTTATGACCGATAAGATCTCCCCCTTTAGATTTAGAGGTCTGCAATGCTTTAAAACAGAGCTGAACTGCGCAGTAAACTCAAGAAACTCGCTTACTTAGATGCCTGTTGTATTATTGTTCAGGGTTGTAAACGCACTTGGGGAAAAGATCACACAAGAGGGCCACCTGCTGTAGCTGACCAAGACAGTGGTGTAGATCACGAGGGTTACACAATCCAGTGTTCTTCTGTTATGTCTGTTTAAATGATCTGTTTTTTTTTAATGAAAACCCTCATGTATGTAATAAGGCAGAAGTTAAATGGCTTCTCTTTCCAGCTCGATGTTTGTTTCTCGTTCATCTGTAGGAATCTAGTTCCTGTAACACAGCTGTACGTCAGCGTTGATGCCAGCACCAAAGACAGTCTGAAGAAAATTGACCGTCCTCTCTTCAATAACTTCTGGCAGCGTTTCCTGGACAGTCTGAGAGCTCTCGGTGAAAAGGTCAGTCCACTTTGCCACAGTCCAGATAAAACAAAGAACTGCTGGTTTAAGTAATACAGCACATTTTTGGACCTAATCATCGTAGGCTCTAAAAAGCACACGTTGATGTGAAAATCCTCCATATTTTTCCTCCATATTGACTTTGAGGCAGGGCTGTCTGTTTGTCCAACCAATGGGGTGAGGTTTTTGCAAATGTGCACGTGTAGCAAAACTAATAGTGTATTAATTATCTTACTAAATTAGTAGACTAATTTAGGGCTGTAGATGATGTTGGTAGTACTTAATGTGAACCATAATGTGAACATTCCTATAATCATTAACATAAGGTGCTCAGTCTCTTTAAAATCAGCTATTAGCAGTCAGGCATGTTGGCCCTTGCTTAGCAGGATAGCATAAATGTTGTGTAAGAATGATCTTTAAACTGTGCATGGAGCTTAATGAATCAATGAGAACCTGGACATCGTCAGCATACGGTGTTAAACATTTTTCATTGACACTAATAATAGTTATTTATCTTCCTGCTGACCTGCTAATGGAGAAAACACCAAAAAGCACAAAAATCTTGCTGTTTATTCACAACGATTATCCCTGATCACTCGTGTCATGATTTATTCAGTATTTTACAAGGGCAGTCGTTCTGTAACTGCTTTAAAGCATGTTAAACAGCTCTCGCTGGTTCTTAAAATAATTGTTTAACAGCTAAAAGCTGTTTTCCTCTCTCGCCTATCTTCACTCATTATGTTTCTCATAATTCATCTCAGGCCTGTATGAATCGCTGCTATTGATTATGTTAATGACAATCCTGAAAGACACAATGACCCCGAAACTCCAGCGTTGATTTAATCTGAACCCAGATCTTCTGAACTATGTGTAGCAGCAAGAGCAAGCACTTGCGTTGTCGCCTTTTTCTAATAAAGGCCGCTGGATGCTCTTCAGATGTTTAACCGCATTGTTGAGGTGAAGCCAGCGTGATGAAGTGAGAGCGTGGGTTCTGTCCGTCAACTGCTCTTTCTCGGGTTCAGCGTGCTGAGATGACAAAAGCAGTTTGTTTCGTGGAGGCCTTGGCATTACAGCTTAATGATTTTAAGTGCCATCATTCAGTGATGATTCATGGTGCCTGTGTACTAAACTCCAGTAATGACTTCCCTGAATCTGCTGTCGAGCAGACCGATCTCTCTATGTGTGCGCGTCTGTACATATGCACGAACGTGAGTCATAAGAAGGAAGACAAGAGTGTTTTTCTGTTTTAAAATGACTTGAGATCACCTGCAGTGGCTGTGCTGCTTATTGTCTGAGAGCAATTCAACAGCAATGGGACTTGTGTAGATGCTTGAACTGGTCCAGCCTATTCTTGGGTCACATGGTATTACATGTCTACAACCCGATGCGTACCATACTGTGGGGCTGCACAATATTTAAGAAAAATGCAATATTCAATACGGTAATGCTGTAAGTTTGTAAAATCGATTAAAATTACATGTGTGCTTTACATTATTTCTGGGAAAATAAACGTAGATAACATTTGCATGCCAGTCTGACTGCATTAAACTTTAATTGTACATAACTTTTTGATGTATTGAAATAATTTAGTTATTGCAGACAGGTGTGTACATTTGTGATATGTGCACTTTCACTTTTTTAACAATTTCACTTGCAACCCTACTGTACCGCTAAAATGGCACAAACTGGTGAAACACGGCAGTTGCGTTCTGATTGGCTGGTTGTTAGCGAGTGATGGTGAACAGGTTTTTATTAGGGCTGTCAATGAAACTAATTTATTTAGTGTGATTGATTAATGAGTAAAGTGAATAGCAAAGTGAAGTTACATGCTGGCCATAAAAATGGTGGCAGGGAATGGACAACACCAGTAAACCTGCCTCAGACATGATCACAAAATGGGTGTGAATTTAAATGAGCATGTTCAAAGCATTTGTTTGGTCATATTGTTTGTGGATAAGAAGATTTGTTTTGAGTTCAAAGACTTAAATAATCTTGTTGTGTATATTGCACTCTGTCCTCTGAATAAGTATGTAAAAGTAGGGATGGATACAGTCATCTAGACACTTTGACCAACCCGATTACCGATAATTTTATTATTATTAACCAAGTAATATCATTATTAACCAAGTAATATCAAGCATCATATTCAATACGTCATGTGCGCATATTGACACATGTTGGATAACTGTTACGTTTTTTTGAAGCTAATCACACCGATACTGACATTTGAAATATTGTCACATACCAATATGTTTACTGACACAACATGAATCTCTATTTAGAAAATGTGGATATTGGAGTTACCTTTATGGCTTTGGTTGATGGCTGCTGGACCCCTCAGAGAAAGAGAGAGAGAGCAGAGAAATAGAAAATAACATGAATGAGAGAGACAGAAATACTGTGTTTGTGGTTCAGTGGAAAGGCTCTGGCTAATTAAGATATAGTCCTCCTCACACCCTGTTTCATCATCACATACTGTTTTGCCCATTTGCAAGAAGCAGAGCAGAAAATATAATGATGTTTTTGAGCAAGAACAAAGATGCATTTGAATGCTTTCACTTCACGTTTGTTGGGCAGTTGTGGCCTACTGGTTAGTGAGTTTGGCTAGTAATCAGAAGATTGCACTGGGGGGTTGCAACTGGCATCTTCACACCTTTGTTTTCACACTCAAAGACCTGATGCATCTTCAGGTTGGGAGAATAAACCGTTCCCTGAATATGATGATGTTTAAGTGCTTAATTAAGGAATATGTACTATGTGGTAATAAAATGTTGTATTGCACATTGCAATGGCTTCAGCTTACGAAAACACGATTGTTAGGGCATCAGCATTTTACCAGCTAACAGAGAATGTTCTCAGAACATTGGCTAATGTTCTCTATATGTTCTCTCATTTTTAGGTTCTTGCAGTATGGTTAGTAGAATTCTTTTAATGGTACATATCATAATTATTAAAAACATTATTCTTCAATTGTTAGTCAAATGTTTTTAAAAAAGTACAGAATTATAAAAAAAGTTATAATATACGTTATGTAAGTTACGTTAATATACGTAAATAACGTTCTTATAATCAAACAGTACTGTTAATACATCTACAGAAATGGATGTTTGTAACATTCCAAGGACTTGAAATAACGTTTTTAACATTTTTATTACTAATGGAAATGTTAGGGGAACATTTCGTTCTTACAACCTGAAATTGTTAGCTAGGAGACAGTAAGGCTAATGTGCATGTTGTGATTCTGATCTGCGGCTGGTGAACTCTTACTTTGTCCTTATCTTAGTGAGTGACCTCATGAGAACCTCAGAGTGCATCCAGATACCTGCAGGATGTTTATTTACTTTCAGCATGCGATATTAAGTGGATAAAGACCATCTCTTTCCATTCAGTAACGTTTTCAATAGCCTTCATTTCTTAAAAGGAATAATTCGCCTCAGATTAAAAATAAGGTCATTATCTGTTTTTAAACCCATATGTTGTTATATGTATGCTGTGATTCTTTTATAATGGAGCACAAAGTATAATTAGTTTTTGAAGATTCATTTTGCAGCTCTTGGGATACATTTGTGTATTAAGATACTCGTAATTTGGGTAATTTTGGCTTAATTATATCGTGACTTTAAACAAACAAAGCAGGTGAAAAACACTGTCTCTTTGTTTCAGTCTTTTTGTTTCTGTATGCAGAGAAAGCAGTGCTCATAAGCTCATGTTTGATTGGAGTCATAAACCGTAGACGTTACTCTATCTTATAGTACAGTAAAGGCTAATATTTATAGAATAGTATGAGTGCTGTTTCTAGACCAGTTTTTGCTTGTGACAATAATGACAAATATTAATATGCACTTAAGATCACTGACTTCGGACCAGCCATTCAGTGTACATGGGTGGGGCCTCTACATCAACACTGAGATCCAAACAGGTACATAATTAAATATCGAAGACGGTTTAATAATTAAAAGGACACATTAAAATTCAGCTGAAGTATTTCTTGTCTCTGCAAATCAGCGGTTGAGGTTTTCTGCGTGGGTATTGCAGGGTTTTGTTAAATGCAAACAGAGACTGTCCCTCCATACTAAATGTGTCCTTGGTTTCTCTGTGTTTTCAGTCTTAATAAGCGGTGTTTAATTAAAAATGCATGTACCGCTTTTTCCAAGAAAATGGCTGTAACTGGTAGAGCATTGCGCTCGCAACGACAGAGGCATAGGTTTGGGTCCCAGGGACTTAAAGTGAATTTTAGGTATACATTTTATAAGCTTTTGTCAAATGCGGAAATGTAAATGGAAAGAAATACATCATGCCGCATCACAGATACAGCAGGGCAGGTAAAAGCCATTTACCATCTCAACACATGGAACACGTTTTTCGATGGTTGTGAATCATCTGAAACCCGGGTCTGTAGTTTGTGACGTTGATGCAGTTTTCAGAAGCGAGCTGTTTGCGTGTGCAACCGTTCCTGCTCTTCGAAGACATTTGGCAGGGCTGAAAATACCAGGCACAGCGGTGAATAGAGGTCAGACACAGTGTGTTTTATAACTCTGTGCTGCCACAGAAGCTTGTTTCATTTCCCGTTTTATACATGCTGTGCTAATAAGGAACAATGATTTTAAGTTGTGAATGTTTTTTAGCATGTAATGTTATTGCTGGCCTATCCTCTGTGATGTTTGGTAAGGCTGGACAATATATTGAATATTTACAATATATATGTGATAATTTTGCTGCCGTCTTAAAGACACAATAACAGTTCATCTTAAAATGTTTGATGTTTAATATGCAGTTATGCAGAGTGGGAATTTGGACCAGAGAAATTCAGTTTTGGGTGTGGCTGCCATCACAACACCCCAGGAATAGAAATCAGGCATTGACAAATGGGTTCTGTTGCTTTTCTCACCTGATCGTCCTTTCCAAGAACCGCGGTTTTACTCCACAAGTCAAGGTGAATTGACAGAGCAGTGAAGCCCTGGGTTGTGCTGTCAGCACTTCCTCAAAACGTATAGCTGTTTCTGTGTGGACATGCTGCTGTTTTGCTTTAGCATGTGTCTGTTCTTCTCTGCCTGTTGACCTCCTGCCTGATTCATCCACAGGTGGAGGATGGATGAAGCTCTCTTGGCAGGTTTAAAACGGGATGCTTCCCTAAATATCTTCACCTGCTGCCACATCGCTCCAATTAGCCATCGGTTCATGTGCACATACGTGAGGCCACCTGTGAAGGCCAGATCTGGTCTGATCTCCCCAGCTGTTGGATTCTTTTATTGGCTCTGCTTAAATACGCTAGCATGAATTCAGCACATCACTGAATGTGCTGACATCTGTCTTTAGACAGCCACCAGCCAACCCTGCAAAGACATACAGCCTGTAGGGAGGGACACTGTTATTCCAAGGAATGACGTTTGATTGACAAGGTGCAATAACAGGCATGGGAAGGATAAGTATCCATTATCACTCAGTGTTGTGTGAGGTCTTCCTCTCCTCAGGGCTTCGGCCTGTTGAGGGTTCTGTGAGTAATGATGTGGGCTGCAGCATTACGTACTCTTAGACCCCAGGGTAGACGCCGGAGGCTGAAGTTTGGAGAAACTTGCTTATTAAAACGTCCTGTCTCTCTTCAGCACTCACTCTGACTCTTGTCACCAGTGATATAATTAAGCATCGTCAGCAGGATTACGTTGATGCAGTGACTAGAAATGGAACATTCCACTAAACCCTGAACAGGTTTCTGTTGGTCTTCTGTTGTTCTGTTGCCTTGAAAAGATGCATTTTAAATGTAATATTTTGGTGTAAATTAACACTTCCCCTTTCACCTCAAACTTTTAGATTTTATACTGTTGTATGTTTGGACATATTACAAGCATTCGAATGACTCTTTTGAGTAATCCAAGCAATCCCAATGGGTAAATAATCTATTCTGTTTATTTAAAATAATATTCCTTTTAATCGAAACACGCCACACTCCTGAAGTAAAATGGGTTGCAAATCTCATTATTTAAATTATAAACTATAAAGACAGTTCATGTAAATATTTCACAGGGAGGGTGGTCAAAATAATGTACAAAATAAAAAAACAAAGGAACACAAAGGTGTGAATTTAAAGGCAACGGAGCAGCTGTTGGGTGCTGTAATTACAGCAGGGTCGAGCTGAACTCAGGCACAAGAGCTTCATAACTCAAAACATCAGCTACTACTACTACTGCTCAGCTACGACTGAACTTCATTAAAAATTGCCAGCTGTATTTTTATCACTTATTAATCCATCCTTAATTAATCCATCATTACAGAAGTAAAACGGGTTGCAAAATTGATCAGATTAGACTGACTTTAATCTCAAATGGGTGTCGCTTTAAGATGTAATTTTACAACTCTTCTTTGTGTTTCCTCTTCCAGCAACAGCGTACGGTGTACAGACTGACCCTGGTCAAGGCCTGGAATGTGGATGAACTCAAAGCCTACACTGAGCTCATCTCCCTCGGCCTACCAGACTTCATTGAGGTCAAGGTAAGCTTTCTGGCCGCCTCATCGAGCGCATCTTTATCTCCTAAATGTTAAATGCTTTCTCCCTTTGTAAGTCGTTTTGGATAAAAGGGGCTGCTAAATAAATAAATGTAAATGTCCTAATCCTTTAGCAGGAAAACAAGGTAATAATCAGGCTCATTAAATTCGATCTATGCTTTAATGCGGTTATTCAATAGCTTCTTCAGTGCATTGAATGAAGTGATGGAACTGGAAGCAGTGATGTGCTGGAGCATTGTTGATTTTAATAGGATGCTAAATTTAAAAACATTGCAGAACTGATGTATCGAGTGTCTTTCACAATTTTAGTACACTCCACTATGACATTATATGGAATTATTTTGTGCAATATATAGAATAAGTGTCACTGTTTTCCAGTCCCAGCTAATGAAACATATGCATTGATTTATTTAAATACTGTCAGGGCATTGTTCTGTTTGTTTATGCTTCCCATTTGTTTGTTAGACCAATGACAGGGTGTCTGAGATCTGTTCGAAAACGTAGAATTTCAAGAAATTACACACAACACTTTTAAATCAAAATACATACGAGAAAGATACAATCTTTGTCATGGAATCAACTTTTTTGTTTAAATGATTAAATAAGCATCTGAGGTAAATTATACATTGCTGCTTTTATTATCGCTTGAACAAAGTCATGAACAGTTATGTACCACATCAATCAGTACATAACCTATCAGCCGTGATGTCACAGAGACTTCTAAAATAGAAACTGATTAAGACAAAACCTCAGGGACAAAACCCTGATTAACATGGACAAGGTCACGTTTGGTTAGGACACGGTGTAAATTACTCACCCTTAGGTTATCCTAGTTGTATATGATTTTATTTTATTCAACTTAGTTATATTAACTAATATCCAGGCTCTTCCCAGCTTTAGAATGCCAGTGAAAAGTGGGTAAATGAAGGAGGAGTAATTTATGGACAGATTGTCATTTTTGAGTGAATTGTTCCTTTAATAAACACTTAAAGGCACCTCAGTTGCCATAACAAATACGGTACATACTTTTATGACATATCATAAGTTGGTGATTTGGGACAGTATATAAAAGCCATAAGTCATAAACATTTTTTGTACAGTCACATAGAATCACATAGAATGTGATTTAGGCCTTTATTGTGTTGTCTGTGCCAATGAAGACCAAATCCGAGTCAGTTCTTTGTAAAATGCCATGACAGAAGCTTTTAAATAGTCTTAATGGCTATTTAATTAAATTAAAACTTAAAGTTCTGAAATTGAGGTCCTCATCCAACTCAATCAACCTGACCTCAGGATTAATCTAATTGACTCAGTTGATTAAATCTCTCCTTCTCATTTACTTTCTCCTTCTCATCAGTTCTCATTTGCCTTAATGCATCTGGGGTCATTGTGGTTTAATTGTAAACTGCTTTGTTTACAGCACGGAACTGATTTTTAATTGGTCCCAGGAGACGTATTTAAGCTAGGTGTCACTATCAAGTGTAAACAATTATCTGTTTCACCTCAGCACCAGTAAGCAGACAACCCAATGCACCTTGATATCAGGTGTAAACAGACCTGTTGCTATGCAGATGTGAAAAATATGCATGTATGTTCAATTATAATTTTATTCATTCTAGTTTCTCCTCTTTCCCTTGTTCAGCTGTAATTGGCATCTTGCATTCATTCTTCCAGGTATTCCTTTCCCAGTGAACTCCTGAGGGGGTCCGTTATCCTAAATACGCAAAACTACCCATAATCTCATTACGAGTCAACAACCGGTCATGTGATCTGTGAGCACCTGCCCCATAGGGAGCCCGCCTAAGCACATTTACATTCAAAGCAGAACCACTCCAAAATAAAGCCGACTTCAACTATGACATCCTGTTACCTAGCAACAATAATCGCCCACTTTGATAGACCGCAGAAGGCGAGGTTTTACGCCTTCTTCTGTGGAATAAAATAAAGGCTAAATAGGAGAAGAAATCACAGAATTTACCCAAACAGAAGTGGGTAAACAAACATGGGTTTTAAACCTTTTTATTAGTTTGTCACCTCTGAACAGAACTGTGCAGTCCACTTATACTTGATATCTGGGTTTTAGCACTGGGGGTGTATTCTGCTAAAAACTAAAACTGTTTGTTTACACACCACACCTGAGCGAGAGATTTAAATGATTTGTAGAAGCCATTTGCTTAATAGTGTCACTGCTTATGTTTAACAGTTGCAGTGGGTCAAGCTGCTGCGCATCTGATCCTCTAGAATGTAGAATCAGTCGTTTAAATTGAACGTTTGTTTTTAATGTTTCGCTTACTGTAGATTGCTCAGTGCAAACATAAAATTTTGCTGACTCCTAAAATCGGTTAAGAAGTGGTGATTTTGTTTGTAAGCCAGCAAATAAACCACATTTCTTATTCGAATATAGCAGCTTTCAAATGTATAAGCAACCCCATTCCTAATTTTGTAAGACTGCGGGTTAAAGCCTTATCGCTAGTAATTTTAAAAATCATCCTTTTCAATTATTTTTCTTTCTTTGCCATATTTTGGGCCAAATTCTGAAGGGAGCAAAACAGTGAGGCATTTGCAATGGATGTAATTGGGGCCAGGCAAAGCACACTAAAATTCACTATGTATTGCCTCAAGTATAACCACAAGACCTAAATATTGTGTGTGTTAACATGAAATTAATAACAAGTTATAAACAATATTTATAAAACAAACAAAGTTATAAACAAGTTATATCCGATTTTTTAACTACATCAGCATGTGATGCCGATGAATCTTATAAACCTGCTAACTTTTACACAATATCTGTGCAGGAATGCCAAAAAAGGATGTGATGTAACTTCCTTGTTTACATGGCACTGAGCAGTTAATTCAATCGAACATCATCTTGAATCAGCAGAAGAACACAAGCATATCTTCTTCCTGTTACATAATTCATAATGTCAGATGATAAAAAAAACAGACAGAAGCAGTCTGAAGAAAAGCTGTCTGCTACATCTATATGTGCACACACTTCTGTTTACACTCACAATTTATTTGTCAAATGTATATATGATTAAGACGACTTTAGATTTTAAATAATACATTTTTGACACAATTCATGTGTGCTTTTAGCTTCATTTGAGCTTCTACCATTTAACCCTCTAGACTCTACATTGTAAATGACTTACTGTAACACATGATGTTGATTGATCGAGTTAAACCCCCAAGATTCCTTTAATTAGACAAATGACGCTTTGCTTGTTCCAAACCAGACGGCCAGGTTCTCCTAGCCATTAGACGTGGTTGTATATTTAGCTGAGCGTTGATGCCTTGACATCTCATTTTTCTCTATAGCGCTCCAGCGGCCCAGTCATCAAACCAACAGCAGTGGCAGAATTGTGTTGTGTTTGCCCACTTCTGTGGTTGTGGAGTGGTGATTTATGTGGGGAGTAATGAAGTTCAGTGATAGGTTTGAAACGTGTGCCTCTAAGTTATGAAGCTATTTATCCCTTTCAAGCAGTTGTGCCTGAGCGCAACTTGCGCCTGCAGTAATTACATCAGCCGACAGCTGCTCCTTACGCACCAAACTTTCCAGCACCTTCTGTTGTCATACGCATTGGTAATTTTGTGACTTAGCAAGTTGAAATTTGCAACACATTTGTGACGATTCTGAGTGAAACAGGATATTCAACAAGAATTAAAAGGTGACACTTGATTTTTTTTTTTTTTTTTTTTCATTTGACATGCACTGATAAACTTTGCTCCAGGAATGTGTTTTAAGAAAATAATTATGGGCAATTGTCATTTTATCTTGATTTTAAAGCTGCATAAAATATAAGAGATAGCCGGTCTGACCCATAAAAACTGTCCTGGTTCTCACTTCAGTGGTAAGGAATCATGCTCTTTGGGCCATTATTGATAAAACCATGATTCTGTGTAATTAGAGCATCTCTGAGCTGTTAGCCCTGACACAAAGATGTAGAACCATTGCTGTGCTCATCAATCGTACCTGCCTCAGTTATCCGGGAGACTTCTGAGGACATTATAAGCTACAGATAAACAATCTAACTTCTAAACACCACTGTTATGTTATGGGTTTTAGTGTTAACGTTATGTTGTATGACTTGCTGCATTGTTAGTCCATAATAAAATCTATAGCATTGTTAGTTGGGCCGAAGAAACACCCCTCATTGTTCTTGCCTCATTGATTTATCAGACTGTTTCTGTAGATAATCATTATTCTGTATGGCTTCAGAGCAGACTGATAAGAGCTGGACTCATTAATTCTCTGCCAGGCCTGGAATATCAGCCCTGGACATCAGCCACAGCCCAGATGACTTAAAGCATGAAACCTCTTTTCCCAAATGTCCTTTCATCTCCATTGTTCTCTGTATACTAGTACAGACATAGGGTATATACTGTATGTACAGTTAATACTGTAAATTACACTTACTTTGAAGCTTGTATATATAATAAATTATAGTTATATTCTTAATGCATTATGATGCTTTGTATGTGCTCATGAATAATTGTAATGCATTATGATACTTGTCTATTTAAAGTTACATCTGTAAAGTCTATAATACATTAAAACATTCTGTGTGAATCAAGACAAAGGTTATATTACAGCCCTTGTGATTATGGTTTTGATGCATTAGAGCAGTATTTGCATTCATTAGAATTAATTTGCTGCATATAAATAAGCTGTATTTTTTTGGGGGCCTCTGTTTTATTTTCTAAACCATTTTAAACCATTGATGCCTTTTTTACAGTTGATATGCGCTCAGTGTTCTGTGACCAATCCTCAACCTCAATTTGAAGCGTGTGATTGGTTCATTTTCTATTGACAGTTCAGAGATGTTCGTGTATTGATTGTCCAGCCTAATAGAGTCCTAACAGCACAGAGTTATGAAGGCTGAACTAGAGTAAAGCAGAATGGGCTTTCACTGTATTGTAAGATGAGTAATGTCTTTTCAACAGTACAGCTACTCCCACACACAGGCCTGTGGACTAATGATAGCCGCAACACATACGGGTCTTGTTTTCATCCGACGGCGAGAACATGTCACTTCTTCAATTGCCACGGATATTAATGGCTGCTTCTCATGATGTGTGAAGGTTTAAATGAGTATGAAGTATGTGACCTGAATCCACACCCATTTGTTTTGGCATCCAATCAGATGTCGGAATTAACGTCTGTAAGCATCTGATTGGTTCATTCGACGTCCCTGCCTGCGGTACAGGTAACCTTCGTAGCCCGTTTGTTCCGATCACAGCCACATCTATGAGGTGCGATGTTAATGCTGTCCTGTTTTATGTGTGTGGGTGTTGAATGAAATGATCTGGCTTTCTCAGTCTCCATCATGCATAGAAAAAGAAAATCAGCCTCCACGCACCGGCGTGTCCTTGGGCTGTGTTCATGCCGCTGTGATTCAGTGTTTTTGTGGCCCTACTTTTTTGCAGTGAGGAATGGCTCACCGTTGTATCTAAACCGCATTTAAATGACTAAGTAGTAAGTAGTTTCAAAGGAGTATTTACCCCTAAATTCAGGGAAATATCAGTTGTATTTAAGAAAAAATGGGCTTTGAAATGCATTAGTTTGTGCATTATGGTGATTTTATTATGGGTAAGGCAACAATCTTAGCATTTTACAATGGCTGACTCTTTTACGGTGAGATTTTGTCATGCTACTATTTCAGCTTAAATTTTAATCAACATGTTTATTATTTTTATCCGACTGGTCTGTTTTTCTCTTCCTCCAGGGAGTGACATACTGTGGAGCTTGGCCAGCAGCTTGACCATGGCCAATGTCCCCTGGCACAAAGAGGTCGTCTACTTCATGCAGCAGTTGGCCGACCTGCTACCAGACTACGAAATCGCCTGTGAACACGAGCACTCCAACTGTCTGCTGCTCTCACACCACAAGGTAACCCTAAACACACACACGTTTGGCACTTCGCTTTATCTACTCCTGCGCAGAGATTCATGGAAACGGAGCTTGTATTTTAATTTCCCTGGCAGACACTTAAAGCTGTTAGGAAGGATGATGGCATTTCTCTAAATGTCATTTGAAAAGAAAGCGTTGATCTGGGTACTTGAATTAAACTGACGGTTTAGGCGCAGGGTTTAACTCTACTTCCTGTGTTTTTATGTCGTATCCTGACACAGTGCTAGTCGGTCTTATAGTCACTTTCATTTTACATTCATTTCTTGTGACAGCTTCTTTAATGGTTCACGTAGGCAACGAGCCCTTACCAGCACAGTTCTCTCACAAACAAAAAACATCTTTCTCCGCAAGTGTTCTATGACTTTTCAGCATTCTTTCTATGATTTGCTATTTGTATTCAGAAATCAAGTACAGTGTGATTGTGAGGTGAATGGTTTTCTCCTCTGACAGATGCAATTGCAGTATTTCCCTTACTAGAAATTTAACACTTTGTTGTGGTTGCACACAGTTCTCATCTGTTTTCAATGCTGGAAGCCAGTCTTAGCTGGTCTGGCTATTTCATTATTGCAACTAGACTAGCTTAAACCAATTTAAGCACTTGGACTTTCACTTGAAATAAAGCCCATGTATGGAAGTGTCTTGCTATTTAGGGTATATCTGTCTGTCTGTCTCTCTGCTTGTCTGCATGTCTGTCTTCTGTTCGTCGGCTTGTGTATGTGTGTGTAAGTAATATAATCTGTCTAATATCAGTAAAATTCTGTCTTGTTATAATTGCTAGTCTGTCTAGTTCTAGACAGTCTGGCAGTTATAAAACAATTCTGATTGATTGCATCAGTGTTTTTGACATTTTTATTCTGCATTTTTCTCTTGCCGTATGAGATCTGTAATACTGCACCAGACATACTGCATCACACCCTTTCATTACTGTACTGTTTACTTCCATTTATTGGGCATGGTCCCATATGTATGATCTTGCTTTCCAAATATCCCATTAGTTCATTGGGCTTCCTTTCTCCTGTCAAGTGCGGAAATCTCTCTCAAACACAATAAGTGACACTAATTGCACGTGTCCACCTGTTTACCTCCTTTAGAAGCACTCGTTCCTTTATTCATTTGCTGTCTCATCACACAGAGCTACAGAGATGACCGCTCTAAATGAGCCTCGGCAGCAGAGAATCTTACTGTGAATAAATGCTCAGAGCAGCCTCCACTGGAGCCCACGCAAGCATGAGAAGGTGCCTGGTCCTCCGCTGCCTCTCATCAGCTGTGTGGAAACAAGACAGAGATGTTCATGTTGGTGGGCAGCCTGAAAGGATGCTGAATTCAAGATCTTTGAGGGAGGAGAGGCGTTAGAGGAGCTAATGAGGGCGTTTGTTCAGTTGTTCCACAGGCTTGTGGTTGTATGAAGATGCTTTTGCAGTAAATTTTATGGA
>JAZGTJ010009577.1:0-19210 GCA_036877575.1 Botia almorhae
AGACACAAGGCTGTTGTCCTTGCTTTTTGTGTTTTATTTATGAATTTAATGCTGCTAAATCATACCATCAATTGTAAACCCGTTTCTCGTGTCTGGCTGCCCATATTTGCGTGGGTCTCATCAGTCTGGTGTGTCAGCTCGGAGTCAGAGGTCCGTTTGAGTGTGACACGGTTCTTCCTGCTGTTCACTGGAGTGCGGCGTGGGCCGCTTGTCTAATAACATGTCAACAGCCTCCCTCACTAGACCGGTCAATCGATCCTGATCTTTCTTTCTGCCCTCTAATGCATCTGACAGACCCCGGCGACCTCTCACTGAGAGCCAAGACAACAACACCTGACTCCAGCGGCTGTATGGGGACAAAGCCCCTCTAAATCTAAAGCTGAATGTCATGTGGGTCTACATGTAAAAATGCATAAAAACATAAACCACAAAAACATTCCCAACAGTATAATTAGGAATTTAAAAGTGTTTGTTATTGCAAGAATGACCAGCTGACTACATTCTCTTGCACAATTAACACATTTTACAATGTTATTTATGTAAGTCAGGAAATTGACGTCATATATTGAGTGGAGTTTAATGTTGCTTTTACATGTAGGAAGAAAAAGATTGTGAAATGAAAAGAAAGACCTCAAACTTTCTGGTTTTGGAGATTGGCTGAATGCTGTTACCACACTGTTATTTAAGTTACAATATCTGTATTATGGTGAAAATTGTGGTTTTGAAGGTATAATTTTGCATTCTCACAATGAAATCATTTAACCAACAAGATTTTCTGTATTTTCCTTTTTGCTATTGAAATAGGAACCCAGCTAACAGGAAACGTTCTCAGAACGTTGGCTGACGTTCTCAAAGTTATCTTGCAGTAACATTAGTAGAATGTTAGTTATGTAATATATATATATATCGAAGTTGCTTCCTTTCCTCATTTGTAAGTCGCTTTGAATAAAAGCGTCAGCTAAATGACTAAATGTAAATGTAAATGTAAAATATATATATATATATATATATATATAAACTTTAGTCTTAAGAAGTTACTGGAGTGTTTAAATGTATGTTTTTTACTTTTGTATTTGATTATTTGTATAGGCCCCTGCAGACATAAGTCAGTATTTTTAATCCAATTTCCTAGAAGAGAAAGGCTGTAAGTGTACAGCATATAGACTCAATAGGTTAATAGTCACGGGTTACACAAAGCAAAACTTCCATTTTGATTTTGAGGCATCTTAAAAGGTTTATAGCTCCACAAACCATCTTCATCTCTGATCCAAATTAAAAATTAAGGCCCAAAGCTTGACTGCATCTAACTTCTGCTCGCCCTAACCTCTGTCATCTTGACATGAAGGGTAGACCTTCATCCCTAAAGACGTACAGTACAGCTGGTGCAGAACCCACAGTGCATTGATGGATTCGAACCGTCAGCCCGGAATCAAACATTCCCTCCTTCACCAGCTTCAGTGTTTTTGGGAAAGAGAGATGGAACGATGCCGTTTCATTTCTTTTGACAGTGGATGAAAGTCAGATCTTCTGAGGTTTCTTATGCCCTCAATCTTCATTGCCCTATCCTTCGAAATATTGGATACTTGGTGATTTGGGAAGTTTCTCCGCTGCTTCTCTGTTCCAACAGAGTGAGGGGCATACTAAAATCTCTCTCTCTCTCTCTGCAGCATCTATAGTAGCACAGAAGTGGTGGTGTCAGATGCAGCCGTGTATGGACGGTGAGGAGTGTAAGGTTCTGCCAGATCTCAAGGGCTGGAGCTGCAGCATGGGAAACAAAGTCAAGACCACCAAGGTGAGATGGAACCCGTGAATTCCATTCCATTACGGTTATTTGTATAGAGCTTTTCGTAGTACATATTGTTCCAATTCACCTTCACACGATTCATACAATGACAGCACAGCCCTTTATTTGATATATAAAAGAAAGATATATATATGACTAAATGACTAAATGTAAATATATATTTCTATACCTCTGCCATAGCAGTCACGGTATATAACACAAATCCAATGATTTGGTGGGCCTAACCTATATGAACATGAAGAAAGAAAGAAAGATTAAAAAAGTTCATCAGATTTGAAAATGCTTAAACATCATTTCCTGGCCAGTATATAAAAAGCAAACCCTTTAGTTTACTGCTGTTTCTCACTGCTTCTATTCTTGTACAGAATGCCCCAGTTTTCTGAAATCATAAACTGTCATGTTTTCCGCTTATTAGTCGTCAGCCTTGCATCTGACGTCGGCTTTAAATAAAACACAACCGGGGACCCTGCGCAACCTTTGTGGCGGGAAATAAAGGCCAGACAAAAGAATGGTAACGTGGCATTACATTTAGGAAAGTCAATGCAGGGCAACGATGCGCTTCCGCAGGTTAATACGAGTTATTGTTTTGATGTTTGTGGCCGCATGTTTGCGAGCGACTGCGTATGTTCCGTTGACACACTGGGCTTGTAGCCATCCATCAGGCTGAGGAGCTTGACTCACCAAATGCCTGTGCTTGAGTCGGGTTCTCCATTATTCATAGGGCGCAGGGGCCTGTGTGAGGCAGATCTTTTTTACTTTAGACTTGTTAATAATTCATGCCGCTGCGCTCACGTCAACAGCAGGCAGACCTCGGAGGTGTTGAGAGCTTCTCTCGAACCCGGGCTTGATTTTGGAGCCCTCCAGGTCATCAGCCATGCACATAAGCGAGCAAACACGAGCGAGGAGGAAATCCCAGGAAACTGTAGGGCATGATGGGATTGTACAGTAAACTAATCGATGATGACATCATGCCTTTCAAAGCTGTTTAAGACGGTTGAGTTCTGTTTAAAACATGTTTTACAGGTCTAAAGTTGAGTGGTATGTTAAGACCCTCATGCCATGTTCTTTGTCCTGTCTGAAATAAATACTCAAGAATATAATTTTTTCTAAACAAAATAAAATCAAGGACTGAGCAATTGGTTCACAGTGGGATTCAGAAGTTTGTGGAAAATCTGATTCTCCACATTATTTCAGTGTGATCTGAGAATATTTTTAAAGAGCGTGATTTGTTTATCAATGCAAACAAGAAAATCTGACCTTTTGTTCTAAGGAGTTTAAAATGAAAGCTACTCCATCTTAATATGCAGAGGCAGAAATTTCTAGTAAGCATGTCTGGTTACTACAGAAACAGAAGTCCTTCTAGTTGATTTCCCTAAAGGCGCAGACACTGTGGCACCTCCAAAACATTGCTCTGTTTGTTTGAGCATCACTACCAGCCGATGGCTCAACCTATGGCGCGGGTTTGGTGCGGGGGTGACACAATGTGTCACATTTACTTACAGTCAGTTATTGACTCATCAATAATGCAGAATTTCACATAGTTGTACTTGTCTTAAATTGTTTAAAATTTATTTAAAATTCATTTATCTTTATGAATTCATTTATCTTAACCTCATTGAGGGTAGGTTTATGAAATGATTTATAATTTGAGCTGTCGGATACAAATACGAAATGTCAGTTTGGCCTTATCTGACTTCAACACAAAAATACATACAGTAACCTGCAATTTCATGTTTCAAACAGAGATGGCGGTAGAGAGGCGGAAGTTACATATCGCAGCTTTAAGCTTAGTTTTAAAAAGGAAAAAAAATGTACATCATTGCCTTTCTATGGTTTTTGAACAGTTGCTCGAGTCTGAGCTTGACCGCCCAGAATTTCGATTAAATTGTCTAGTCTAGTCATGGCCACCGAACTACATTTCTGAACCAAAGAGGAGAAGGTGGCCAGAATACCTCCCACATCCTCTGTGTGTCCTCTGGCTGCCTGCTGGCAATGACCTGAAGGTGTAGATTAGACTGCGCTACCCTTAGCAGCCTGCCAGTCTGCTCTCATTCACAACCATAGAGACCTGCCCAGTCCTGGCCTCTGAACTCAGAGCTATGCTTTTGTGTTACAGGGCTGGAGCAGGACCAGACTTGCATGCTAAACCCTCCAGATCCAGAGGAACTAACAGTTTTGTTCCCCTAGTGAGCCGTCTCTCTATTTTCAGGCTGCAGCCACTGAGTTCATACTGATGGTGTGGTTAATGACACTTGTAGGTGACAACAAAGCATGCATGTGTCAATCCCCGCACTAACACCCTGTGCCTCAGAGAAAACTTCTGATTTTTCCATTTTTATATTGCCGGGGCCTGTAAAGTTCAAGAGATAATTAGTTTGCACTCTGTGGTTGTGCCTATTGTGTTATGTTGACATATATCGAGGGTGTTGCAATATTTAGTTCAATCAACACCACATGCTGAACACCATGAACATGCTGAAAACTGGGAGTGCATGCTATGATAATATTATGGTTATTTGATGCCAAGGTAATGTATATACTTGTATATATGATGTATATAAGTTCATTGTTCATTAGTTTGTTTATATATATATATATTCTTCTTTCCTGTTTTTCAGGTCACACGATAGTCTGGGATCAATATACATTTGGAACTAACAGTGTTTTCGGGATCAAAGAAATGGAAACGAAGATACATTGACTTCACAACTGTTGGACGTTCTCGGACCTCTCAGTCAAACACTAATATTCTTGGAACGGACCGTTTAAACACATGGAAAATAATTTTTCTCTCTTTTCTCCCCCACTATTTTTGGTCTGCCAGACTTCCATCTTTGTTTTATAGAACAGTGTTGGACAAGATTATCATACACTATGTAAAAGTAAATATTGTGTAAAATCATCGAGATCATGGATCGGTATAGAGACACAATTCTGCAGTTTTACAACAGTGGATTATACGGTATTTCCTTCTGAAGCAAAAGATTAACTGTTTGAAAGGTTCACTTACTTCTTGAATCATACGTGTTTCAGAAGCACTAATATTCAGTTCCCTGTCCTTTGATGCCAATATTTTCTTCTACTGTGGGCAGATCTTTCGATCAGTGTATGAGTTTGGGATATGGCTTCATTCTGAATTGGACTTGTGCGAGCAGGAGGCAAGTGTAAAGATGAAAATTACGGTTATTAATAATGGATGAAAAGCTGAAGTGGTCTAGTGGACCAGTGAAAATGAAGATAGCAAAAAGATTTATTGTTTGTTTTTAAAAGCCTTGGTGGCTGATATTGAGTAAGTGTCAGTATTATCTCCAATAAAAGTATCTCTATGGGAAATCTCGTGCACTCGTAACTTTGAAGAATGATTACCGTTCTGTCATGAAAAGAAACTGCTTTTACCAAACTGCAGGGACGTATAAAGGCGGGAAACGCATCATTTTTGCATCATTTTCTGGCTATAACTTTCATCAAGCTATAAAACAACAACAACACAAGTAATAGCGTAAATAAAGTAAGAGTTTTTAATAACATCCTTACATCAATGTAGTTATTTGCGGTCATCGGTCAAGTTTTTACACAAATTCCCCTGCCCACTTTTCTTGCCGTGTTGTGTCCAGAATTGGCTAGCAAGACGAGCAATATCAGTGACCGATGAGCAATGCATTCATTTGAGTGCGGGCAGTGAGGGAGAAACATCATTTGGTCAGACCTACAAAGAATATTTCCTCTTCACAGCCCGTACTCGCGTTTTATTTGCTGGTGCTGTCGTCAGCCTTTGAAGGCAGGAAATCCACCAAAGCAGCCAGGCAGTTCAAAAGAGAGTGAACGAAAAATATGAGTCAGCATGGAAGTGAACAAGCAAGATTCATTCATGTAAAAACATTCGTCCAGAAACAGCAATGTGAAAGAAACTCCTCTTGTTCTTACGCCCGTGTTCAAACAACCCACCCACCGAAAACTCAAACAACCGGATAAACAATCACCAGACATCTTGTGTTATCCATCTGCCGCAAAGCGTTCGCCAACTTTGATCAAATCTTCAAGGCTATCAAGATGTCACATGACTGTGCAAATATTTGTATTGAAACTGACACAAAGCCTCTTTCCTTTCTTTGATATACAGATTTCTGTGAAGACAGCGCGTCATTAGCATGCAGTCTGTGAGGCTGTTTGTTCTCACCCAGCTAATAATTTTTGGATGTAAGAACGTTTCCTTAAAGTCATCCTTAAAACGTTAGAAAAGGTATTTTGAATGTTCTAGAAATAGTCTAGTTTTTTAGCTGTTGGATTAGCATCATTGCTTGGTTGTAAGAACATTATTCAAGCATTTGTAATGTTTTAGAAACATTTTACTAATAACCTAAAAATAACATTTTTGACGTATATTATATATAACGTTAAAAAATGTTCCACTAACGTTACTGCAAGAACATTTTTGATAACGTGAGAGAACCTTTAAGGAATGTTAGCCAATGTTGGCTGTCACAGAATGCGTCAGACCGACTTGGACAGGGCTAATGCTATTAGCGTAATACCATTTGCCAGCGATTTTGTCTGGCTAATTTACCATTAACAATCAACAGCAATACAACGAACAAGAAGAGTCACTGAGGTTAGTCAAAATGTCATTTACTTTACGATACAAGTGGCACGAGGACTAGCTCTGACTGTCATAAATGTAATATTCAGACGCTGGAGCGTTCATAATAACGCGCTAATGTACTAATGTGTTTATCAAATTGCAGACAGTGAGCAAGCCTTCATCTAAAAGAATGTGTCGCTAGCAAAGAGGAGATAAAAGCATTTAGCATTGTGTGTGTGTGTGTGTGTGTGTGTGTGTGTAGAGTCAAAGGAAGTGAGTGAGTTCATATGCATTCAGTACATTGTGCTAAGGGTTATGACATTAGTGTGAAGAGTCAGTCTTTTTTTGGTTCTGTTCTTGTGGCTCAGCTGCTAGACCGCTGCGCTTTCAACGCCAAGGTTGGGAGTTCAATTCTAAGGGGACGCATATGGATAAAATGTATATCTTAAGTGGACTGTAAGTTGTTTTATATAAAAGTTTCTGTCAAATGCATAAATATGATGTACTGTAAATGATTCAGGGTCAGTTTGTGCTGTACGTTGTTATAGCTCAAAGTCCTTATATGTCCTTGAATCACAGTAAGTATCTGCAACAGTATTGGGAAATGACTAACTAAAAGTACAATAGCAGTGCAGCAAACAAAGCTACATTTTGCAGTACTTCAGCCACTTTGATAACAGCACAGCTTTTTCAGTAACAAACTACTTTATCCAACATGTAACAGTTGACCATGACAAAATGCTAGCTGTATAGCTCATTATATATGTTTTAGTTTATGTAGTTGTATCTGGCACAAATGTATAAATTAAATATAAAGCTCTCACACTAGTCGAGATCCTTATTTATTATATATATTTATATTTTGTGCCGTATAAATACTGCTTTGACTATAAAGAGGATGATATGTTATGATAGTACTTTATTTAAAGAGATATCGCTTGTTAAAAAGCTGCAGTGTAGTTTCAGGTGGTTCACTGTGTTGGCCTCCATTTGTATTCAAAACAAAATGCAAAGGGTCAGATTTACATCTCAGAACTCTTAACCTGCTCTTGGATCACTGTAGGTGCATCTGCTGACCCGAGATATCAACAATTGCCATTTAGTGCTAGAAAATCCAGCTTAAGCAAGAAACCATGTTTTAGAGCATGGAAGCTGGATTCTAGTCAGTCTAAGCTGGTCATTAAATGATCCAACCCAGCTATCACAGAATGTTCTTAGAACATTGGCTAACATTCTCTGAAGGTTCTCTTAAAGTTATCAAAAATGTTCTTGTAGTAATGAATTTTTGTAGTGAAGAAGAATTTTTTTTTGTTATATATCGTATGAAAAATGTTATTCTGAAGTTGTTAACGGAATGTTTTCAAAAATGTCCAATTCTAAAAAGTTTAAATAATGATATTCTAACCAAGCAATAACGTTAGTACAATGTCTAAAAAACTGGATGATTTCAACTTCCTAGAACTTTCTTTTTCATTACCTAATGGAAGCGTTAGGGCAACATTCTTATAATCTAAAATTGTCAGCTGGGAAGTTGCTGTGTTTCAAAGCACAGCTGGATTTCCAGCGGAGTTTTTAATATGGAAGGAGTTTCACGAGCCTAATTAAGAGAATGTATTATATAAATCCAGCCGTGTGGTCTGTTGAGCTGTCTCAAACTGGGAACAATACCAGACACAGGACAGAGATGATACTTCACTGAGCAACCAGGATTAACCAGACCTTGCCATGCTGGGCCTCTCCACATCTAATCCATCCGGGCCAAGGGCAGACACAGCAGTCCCAAAATTTACAGGGCTGTTCAGAAGATCCCATATGAATGCTCATGCCCAGAATCCTTATCCGCATGCGAAGCTTGCTCAGGCCACTGTCGCGGATGCTGTGGGGGGGCGGAGTCTGCAGATGTACATGCTCACTGGGGTGCAGGACGACACAGGTGAGAATCCGTTGGTTTGCCTAATGTCACATAACACCTGCTGAGAGTTTCATGTCCTCCACCCACATCCAAATGATAATGAGGATATTAGGAAAACAGTCACTACACAAAAGATGAGACTGGAAGAATGCCAGCGAGTCTGTTCCTGTAGCTCTCACTTGTAGAGCATAGTGCTAGCGACACCAAAGTCATGGGTTCGATCCCAGGGAACACGTTATTAATCAAATGTTTAGGAACCTGAATGAAAATGCAGTGAGTTGGTTTGGATAAAAATTCTGCTAAATGCATCGATGAAATGTAAATGTGTGTGCGAGGAATCGGGAGAGGGATGAAAATGTTTCATTGGGATTGATTTTTAATGTCCGCAGCCTTATTGAGATCCGAGAATTCCGAGTAATTGAGACGAGATTTGCATAATAATGATCATAAACTTCATTAAGGTCAATGGAGGTTGTGAAAAGGGCTGTTACACAGTTCAAGGCAGAGACGCTTCCTGCATTTTCGTCATGACCCTTCCGTGGCATCATACAAGATGAATCTTAAAGTGGAGGGACAGTGATTTATGTAAATGATTGTTACCATATTCCATGTTTATAAAGTAGCATCTAGACCTCACCATCAATTTCAAGATCTCAGAGAAGGATTGTATTCATACGTGTTGTGTGTTAGTTGCTAACTGTGCATGGAATAGCATGTGTCCATGACTGTTGTTAGCCAAACCTGATACCCAATGATACATGCAAAACTTTAAACATCCTTTTCAACATGAATAGTTCACACAATAGGTCAATGAGATAATAGTAATGTTTGTAATTATTATTGTTCGGAAAAGAGAATGAAAATTCTATAAAGAATTCTATTCTATTTTTTACGCCAGTAATAAACATGCCAAGAACATTCTGCTATATCAGTCAGGCAAAGTACTCAGCTAACAGATAACATTCTCAGAACATTAACTAACATTCTCTAAACGTTCTCTCAACATTCTCAGAACGTTGACTAAAATTCTCCAAACCTTCTCCCAAAGCCCTTGCAGTAATGTTAGTAGAAGGTTTTTTAATGTTACATATCATGTATATCAAAAACGTTACTGATGCTTAGCATTAACATTTAAAAAGACTGATGTTTTGAATGTTCCTGGAACTTTCGAAACAACCTTTTTACCGTTTTGTTACTTAACGGAAACGTTAGGGGAAAGTTCCTACAACCTGAAATTGTTAGCTGGATAGTGCCGTGTGTTGCAGTTTGACTTTTATCTAAATGCTGTCTGTTGACATTTCCTTCTGAACATGACAACGCATTGAGAAGCGTATCCGCATTATGCTTTGAATATGAAACCGCACATTAGAGCGAACGCTGCGCAGTGGATGTTTCATAATCCTCGGACAACCTGATTGAAATGCGTACGCTGTCATTTGAAGGATACATGAAGAGGCAGCTAATACAATCTATCAAAGCTGTCATATCTGTATCGTCTTATAGTCCAAATTAACCATCTTCATCTACAGCATTACTAGCCACATGGCAAACTGTTATCCAAATCCCCTCGTAATCCTTAAATTTGTATAATATATCACGTTTACGAAGATAACAGAAGCGCTTGGAAGCGAGACATGTACACAATTATACGTTAAAGCTTTGATACTGTTTATCTCATCGATGGAATGAGTCACTGTTAATCAAAGCTCTCATTTCATTACCTAAAGATCAGCCGTGTTGGAACAGTCACATCAACAGAACAGCTCACTAACCCATAAACAGCTTTTCTGTCCATAGCAGCACCTGTGTGTGTGTAGGTTTCACTATATTTGCGTGCATTTTTGAAAATGTCATCACAAATGTAAAACGTGCCAAAAATCGACTCATACTGACATTCAGGTGGGCCTCACTAGTAAAAAGGGAAAAAAATTGGTGATTTAGTCAAATCATTTTTTACTTCAAGCCTGCTAATCTATTATTTACAGGTTTTTATAAATGGTTGATTGGGGATATAGAAAATATCATCAGCCTGTTGTAAAAACAATAAAAGACTCAGAGATGTCCTCATTAATACAGTCAATCAAATCTGCGTGTGTTTAAATGACTGTTGACTTTTTATGTTGAAATAAAGTCAATGTGCTATTGAAATAGTTTTGTTTGCTACTGAATTATTGTATTGCACATATCAGTTTTCACTTTCACCCAAGCAAATACTTCCATGCTTGATCTATCAAAGTTTTTGCAGTAACAGTAGTAGAGTGTTTTAACGCTAAATATCATATTTTAAAAAAGTTGTTCTTAAGATCCTTAAAAAGGTAACAGAATTAAATTAGTAAACAAAAGTTTGAATAATGTTCTTACAACCAAGCAATAATGTTAGTAAAATCTCCAAAACTGCTTTGAATATTGATAGAACTTACAAAATAACATTTTAAATGTTTGTGTTACATAACGGAAACATTGGAGGAACATTCTTACAACCTAAAATTATTATCTGGGTAATTATTCAGTAAAACACGGTTAACCATGGTAAGTTATTTACATTCATTCAGTTTTTACCACATTGTGACATCACAACCAGAATGTTGCCACGCCCCCCCGACCAGAACAATGTGACAGCCACGCTTCTGGATAGGTAGATTCCTACACGAGAGCATCCGTCAAAACCTTTTCTGTATTGTTATGTCAATTTTCCCATCGTAATTGAAACAGTGCTCTCACCACAGGGTAGTCGTGATAACGAACATAATTAATTAAGTAGAAATTAAGGAGACATACTCCCAAAGATCAGCCCCTCGGGATGCAGGGAGGAGGTTTCGGGTTACGCTTAGTAATCTACACTGCAGTCTTGTTTGGTTTTAAAGTCATTAAATTACAGTAATGACTAATTTTTTATTCCTGCATGCAACTCGCCAGAGACCACTGTGGGTTTTTAATAAAGGAACAAAGCTGAATACGAAACATTGCGAAGCGGCAGGAGAGAGGAAGAGAGAGAGAGTTTTGTAATTGTGTGAAGTAATTCAAAAGTGCATTAATAAAACAATACAGAAACATTCTGAAATCGCTTGAGATAAAGTACATTTGCATAATTCATTAAGATTAATCAGACAGCAATACATTCCGCTGCTTCTTGGTGGAAAGGGCAAACATGGAAGGAACATTCCCATGAAAGCGTCTTTAATCTACAAACAATGATGTAAATCTAGCCTCGGATTCCAGAATTAACCTTGCTGCACTCCATAACCCCATTAGTTTAGCTGAACAAACCTTTGGTGGTTCACCTTTACATCCGTAATATTGTATTAATATTAAACGCTCTCGACTCCTCAGTGTTTTCTTACTTTCTTCAAATCTAGTCAACAGAAGCTGGAGGGAAATTAAGACCGTATGTACAAATTACAAAACTATTTTTAACAGACAAACTGTATTGGATCCCAGAAGGTATAGGAGTGTTTAATCAATGTGGTTTTATTCAATGGCCTGTTGATGTCTTGAATATTTGATGTTGTTGCTCAACACTGACGTTGAATGTGATAAAATGTGTTTTGTTGCTCCAAATTTGACAGAATTCTTTTCAAGAAACGCCTCAAGGACCAATCAGGGTTCACGGTACACCAGTGTATTGAAGCATCGTAACTGGAGGTGTAACATTTACATGTACGCTAAATATGCGGTTTTTAGTGAGTGTATTATTGTTGATCATACAGGTTAGACACATGAAATATACCCTTAAAAATGAATCATTTTAAGCTCACTGTACAGTGTCAGCCAGCTAACATGGAATGTTCTTATAATGTTGAATAACATTTTTTAAAAGCTCTCTCAAAGTTATCTGAATTGTTTATGCAGTAACGTTTGTTGAACTTTATATATATATGTATATGTATATATATATTTACACACACACACACACATGTATATATACATATATATTCCTGTTATCTGGGTTAGCATCATGATGGCAACTTCATAAACTGTTTCTAATAGCATGTGCTAATTAAAAACCTCATTCTGGTTATCTCTTGTAACTTATTTTACCGATAATACCAGAAACATCTGTTGAAGCATCTAGAACAATCCAACAACATTATGTTTGGTTTTCTTCTGCTGGTGTCCATAAAGGAAGAAACACGAAGATTAGTTCTGAGTCATGAAAAGAGATGGAAGGATGGCTGTAATAAGGAACACAGAAATCTCAAGGACCGACTCCTGTAGGTAATACAAGCGCCCTTTTAAAACTGGTGAGCATGTAGCGGGGTTTCATCTTACACAAACACCATCTGGTGGGCTTGTCGAGTCTGCACCTTGACAAGATGAATTAGTCTGAAATACTGTCAGATACACGAACAAAATTAGATTTTCCAGTTAGTAATGAAACCTGACAGAGCTTAATAAAAAAGCATTGGATCCGGAGAACGCTCGAAACGAACTGGGTAAAAAGTTGTCGTGAGAACTTTGGCATCACGCTGAACTAATTGCGCGCCGCGCACACTTTTCAATATCCAGATAGCGTTTATCTTCAAACTGTATGTTATATCTTGGTTTAGGGCAAGTCATTTTAAGTGTTGTTTTGGTTGCACGTCTCTGTCTATGTGCTGTTCATTTTGAAGTGTGTACTGTTCAGGGGCTCCATCATATACTATGACTTAGAGCAAGATAAGGGTCTCCTGAGAGAGACATCTCGGTCAGAACTTTGTCATTAAAGTTTTTGTCTCCCGTCTGAAACCTCACCTGACTCTTCTGTGCATCTTTTTTTGCAGTGACTCACAGACTGTGCTTTTAAAGTATTATAATATAAAATTCTCTCAAGTCTCGTACTTATACAGAGTAAAAGCTGCTATTGTTTACACTCTTCAGGATGTCTCAGAAAAGACCTCGTCGTCTTTGCTGAGAAAAGTGGCAAGATTTGTGTCATTTCTCTCTTTTATGACGGGATGGGGTGTGTTTTGACTACAAACAGGTTCTAACTTTAAAAACATCAATCCGCACACATGAAGGGCATCAACATTGTATCGTGAAATTAATTTCTCACAATATCTTGATAACTTTACTGTTTAAATTGTCCATGCTTTTTGGTCCAGATAATCTTTTTCTTCTTCTATTTCGGAAAAGCTGCGTTTTGGTTACTGTAAGACACCAACAGGAGAAGAGTTTTTCCATCTAAAGAAAGCAACAAAACCATACAGCTAAATGATGAAATAAAAAATGATGAAACTAAACATGTGTCTTGTGTTTACTACACCTTTAATGACAGCAATCATGATATAAATGAGTTATTTAAAGCTGCAATCCGTAACATTTGCCTCTTTATCTCCCTCTGTGTTTAAAATAAAAAACTGCAGGTTAAAAAAGTCAAATTAAGCCAGACTGACGTTTCCTGGGAAATCGGACACAACTGTTCAAATTATAAATTATTAGCCTATAAACTTACTGTTATGAATCGGGGTACGTACTTGCGTACTTGCTCACTAACTGATATTTATTTATTTTAAACCAAATATGTTATGGATTGCAACTTTAAAGGTGCAAAATTAAAGTCAACAAATAAAGAACAAATAAAAACAACAGACCGCATGAATATGAAAATGTTTATACTAGCATGTCCGTGCGTGGTTGGCCGTACCTCTGTATGTATATGTGAGATTCTTGTAGATGTAAATAAACTAACCAGTCACCACCTGATGTACATTCGGTGCCTTATTTGTGCACACAACATGAGCTGCCACATATTATTTGCGAACAAAACCCTCACATACCCCCGAATACTCTTTTTTTCTCCTCGGTTCTTCTCTATCAGCTTTATTTCCCTCTGTAATGAATGCAGTGTTTTGTGAGGTTCGTCCGGCTGCCTTAGGAAGTTATCCTCAGAACCTCATTCTCTGCTCCCTCTCTGCATTGCCTCAATGCCCAGGGGTCAGCGGAGGGGGCCGCAGTCATTTGAAAAGGAAATTATCTTTTGTGATTCTTACTAAAAGAGATGGAGAGCGAGAACGCGAATAAGGAGGAGCGATAGGGTGAATGGGAGAGAGAGAGAGAGAGAGAGAGAGAGCTAGAGAGAGAGAATGCTTCCTTTTCGTGCAACCTGTGAACAAGTTAATGGGAGCTAGTTCTGGAATGAGTTGATACCTATCTTCTCTCTAAGAGCGAGCGAGAGAGAGAGAGAGAGAGAGAGAGAGAGACAAGCAGAATGACTATTTGATGGCTTCTTACAGCTTCTTTCTCCTTGGCCTCATTTCCTGATGTGTGCGCATTTATTTATTTATTTTTTTCCGCCGTGGTAAATAGCTTCTTGGGGAGAGAGCCAATTTTGCCTAATGGGCAAGTTTCCATAAGGTGGGTCAGAACATTGATAGCAAGGCTGATGAGTTGGCAGGAAAGGTGAGCGCTCTCATTCGACAACCCTCTCATTACAAGACTCCCTCTAGAGAGGATGTTGATGCATCGAGCAAAGCAGGACGGTACATTGGGATGAGACTTCGTTCTGATGACTGTCAAACATGCAGAATTCTCCTTAATGACATTGGCTTTCTGCATCGTATTGTTGTTTATATAATGGAGCAATATTTCTTATATATTGGAATGTCTTAAAATGTTTATTAGTATATATTATATATGTTCAATGACAAGTTTTCTTACCCTTTACTCATTTAAGTATTTTGAATATAAGGTATTTGGTTTGGAATTTAAAGCAGCGGCGGAATGTGTAGTCTGTTTTCTCCCATACCTTTTTCTTGACTGATGGAAACGTTGAAACAACGTTTTATATTATCATATATATATATATATATATATTATATATAATATATATATAGGGAAACATTCTTACTCCATGCAATATGATAGCAAGCAAACAATGAATTCAATATGAATAATAGGTGAATCTGAATACAATTGCTTAAATTTGGATGCCGTCTAATTCCACTCTTTTCTTGCCCTACTTACTGTCTGCATTAGGAAGGTGTTGAGATCGTTGCTTGATCGGTATTCGTTACCATAATCACCATCCAGTCCCCCAACAGACACTGCTCTGCAATTCATCATCCTAAGCAATAAAGGGTACGGTACCACTGAAAGCCAGAGGCTTATTCAAGCTCTCAAACCACTCTGAGTTTGGAAGAACCTTCTAGAACAGATGCTTCTCACTAATTATGTGTTGTAGTGCAGTACCCAAATGCCCACTGCTGCCTTCTTGTGAGAGACCTGGTCATCCATGTCTCATATGCTATCTCCAGTTACCGTAGGGCACTTTCCTCCATCTGTGTGAGACCAAACGAGTGCCAGTGGAGATACCCAGCCCAGGCGAACGACTGCAGCCTGGGCTTCTCCAGTAAGCCCAGGCCCTGTGGTGCAGGGAAGAGGATGACGGTTAACATTCTGGGGTAATTAGCAGAGAAGGTTCCCACGCCTGAAGCAGCAAACTCACTGCTGCCGCATCATTCTCATCAACAGTATGTTTTTCTTGTTGTGACATTACAGATCTTTTTATTACACAGCGATTCTTTAAACACAATTAAACACAATACTGTCTATTCAGCTTTTCCGGCTTAAAGGCAGTGTAGGCGATTTTTTCCAGAAACATTCCTTATTAGGAAGTCTCTTCATGTCCTGATAGCAATAGCTAAGTAGCTGAAACGTGGTCTAAATATGTTTATATAAATATTGATCTTGTGGAAGGGCAGATCTATAACGTTAAAGTAGATGTTTAATCTACTTGCCTGTCAAACGATGTATGTGTTTATGTGGAGGAGGCGTGGCTTTGGAAGGCGCTCTGAAGTGAGGGCGGGATCTATTGATAGCCTCTCCGAAACTGCTTTTTAATCTTGTTCTAATCTAGATTTGCATGAATCCATACGAATTTGCAATTGATTAGGAATTAAAATGAACTGTAATTCATCGGTTAAAGCAGGCGTTCACTGGTTTCACCTCTACTCTAAAATGGAATGGAGAATGTCAAATAATGTGTGTGTTTGGGGCTAAATTAAACAAAATTGTGCTTGTAACACACTTTATTAAACATTATCATGAGGGCAAACACCTGCTGATCGACACACGTGCCCTTAAAATGATAATCTCACACTATGTTTGCAACTTTTGTACACCTATGGCAGAACTTTGTCCTCTTTTTAAAATACACAGTTGTGGTTTTTGAATTTTAATTAATCTGAGTCTGTATGATATTAATGTCTTGCCAAAAATGATCATATTTTGATCAAATTCTGTTCACAATTAATTTGAGAATGTGCGATTGTATGATCTTATGTAAACTCTCCTGACACAATTGATCATATTATAATATGATATAAATAACCTAATTTAGATCGAGTCTATATAATTGTATCTTACGCAGTTCTCTTTCTTACGAATAAAATATATATTGCACTTAAAGCCCTTATGGATGTAGATTTACTTTGGTGTTCTCATGGACTGGAATATCCTCGGATCCGTCTGCCATTCATTATATGAAAATACAGGTATGTTGTTTATTCTGATTTTCCTGTTTTGTAGTGTGTTTCTTAAACAAATATATATATAAATCGTTAGCGCACAGAAGCAAGAACAAATATCGAAGCGGTACTGTTAGGATCTTAGGTAGTTCGTAAAGACAAATTTTTTTCGGCCCTGCGGTAAGCATAATGCAAATATATCGTGGGTTTATGTTGTAACAAGAGCTAACCAAGGGGTCGTGTTTTGACAGACAATTTGTACGCGAAAGGCAGTCATGTGCTTTAGTGAACGAAATGCGCAAACGATAATCCACACAAGCACCGGGCGAGTTCAGTCTGACGGTAAAGACAGTCCTTACATGGTTTTGTGCGATTTCAGCTGCCTGCTAAATGAAGTAAACGTGCAGCTCCCATAGGTCTCCAAGAATAGAAAGTCAGAATTGAAACCTCACACCAGCTTTCTCTGCTCTTAACACCCCCTCTCCTGTTAGCTCATTTAAACATGTGAATAATTCAAGATTAAAGGCATTCACGTCTCAAGCAGCTTGGAAGTGCTGGTTGGTTTATATGCATGTGTGTGTTTAAAGGCAGGGTATGCGATTTTCTTTCCAGAAACAATGTTTTTTGTTGAATGTCTCTTTATGTCCAATAGCAATCACTAAGAAAGGTGATCTGACTATATTTATATAAATATGTATCTTATGTGGAAGGCACAGGACCATAAAGCTGTGTCCAATCATTGCATTCGGTCCTAATGCAATGATAGGATATCCTACCTGCCTGTCAAACTACCTATGCGTTTATGTGTTGAAATTGGCATGGCTTTGGAGAGCGTTTTGATGGGAGGGCAGAATCTTATGCTTTCAATGCTAGCTTGCTATTGCTACCTTATTGCCTACCCTACCTTTAACTACAATACAGATTATAAGTGAAAGTTATTGGTGGAGGGGAAAACAGTAGCTCGTAAGTTTGTCGCTGTATGTATGTGTGTACACGCCCAAAGCTAATATTGTTTACTGTATTGATTTGCTGTTGTTTACTGTATTGTATTACTGTATTGTGTTTTTTTAAACCCAACAGATGTTTAAAGCTTGTAGTGTTGTGCGTGTAAAACAGGGTTTATGCATTTGTGTTTAGCGCTGTTCATAAATATGGTACAAAAGGGACCCGAGACTCCTATTACACAGTATATTGGTAATCTTTAACCATCAGACAAGGTTCTTCCACTTCAGCAGGTCAGAATCTGTGAGCTGTTGTCTTATTTATTTTAGTATGCATCTTATTGGTTATTTTGCTAGGAAAAATCGTTAATTACCATCAAATAAAACTTGATTTGAGACGTTAATAAATATATATTTTGGTCAATGTAAAACACTTCAACGACGAATTCAGAAAGTCGGTTGGTTGTACGATTTCAATTGCCGCATACTAATACTCTTAAGGTTCTGACATTTGACGTGTTTGAAACTAGCTGGTTTTCGTGCTAGATAATGGTTAACCAATTCACACCCCGTTCACTGAAAGTGTCATTTTTGTGTTGCCTCAGTTCACACTGAGATCCAGTTCAAGCAGGAGCACATGTAGCCTGACAGTATATCTTGTACTGTCAGTAGTTAGTGAGAAATTCTATGCAAACACAATGTCCTGGAAGTCACATAATGCAAAACTGCTAGTAAACACACAGTTTGACAAGGCTGTCTGCCATTTTGTAGTATACTTATTATCCTGGCAGGGCTCTTGGCATTTTCAGATGCTCTACGCTGTTTTTTCACGTCCGCCTAGACCCCTAGTAACAGGTCCTGGTGACATCATCGCTCTTTTTATTCGGATAATGATCCAATCACTCATTAAATCAGCCATTTGATCATAATGTCACATATCGACGTGATCCAAATGATGATGACTGGGATATTTCTTAAATGGCTTCTGTTTTCATGCCGTACATGTGACATTCAGTTTATCAAGCTAAAACATATGACACAAGGTCTATAATGAGCGCAGGCCAGGGCTGTAGAGACATGGAGAAAAAAATGATATATATGCTTGATGCAGTAATGTCTCAAATCTATGTGACCAGACTGGGATTCCACACTGCAGAATGGCTGCTGCTGTATCTAATCACATCCTGTGGGACAACACAGACAGAAGGAATGTGTGTATGTGTGTGTGTAAAAGAGATGGAGGGGAGAGGTATTCTTTAGTGTGTTTGTGTGTGTGTAACAGTGATAGAGGGGAGAGGTATCTTTTAGTGTGTGTGTGTGTGTGTGTTTGTGTGTGTGTAACAGTGATAGAGGGGAGAGGTATCTTTTAGTGTGTGTGTGTGTGTGTTTGTGTGTGTGTAACAGTGATGGAGGGGAGAGGTATCTTTTAGTGTGTGTGTGTGTGTGTTTGTGTGTGTGTAACAGTGATAGAGGGGAGAGGTATCTTTTAGTGTGTGTGTGTGTGTGTGTGTGTTTGTGTGTGTGTAACAG
>JAZGTJ010009578.1:3933-19209 GCA_036877575.1 Botia almorhae
AAAATCCCCAAAAAGTCCTTAAAAAAGGAGCCTACGGAGAAGCTTTGTGATTGATTGATTGATGCTATAGAGAGACTGTTATTAGACTCTTGAATACAGCAAGTTAGTATAAAGTTAAATTAAACAAACAGACAATGTACATGTCAAAATGATATAATTATATTTTGTATATACATTAAGGTTATTTAGAATATTACTATTTATATTATATTATTTATATTACAGCAAATTAGACATTTTAAATATCCGACATCAATTGTTAGTGCCAATTGTTAGTGCTTTCATTAGAATACTGTCACGGCAAACAGCACAGCCTACCCCTCACAAACACATGTAGGGTGTGTACTTGTCAGTGATGGGAATTCTGCTACATTCCAAGGAAATTTGCTGAGTTTTCTGCAGATATCTGCAGGCACAAGATTCTGTGTGGGCCTGCTGATGACTCATCCTGCCCAAAACAAATGGCTGTCCAATCAAATGCTTTCTAGAATGTGCCTGTTAGTTAATTAACTTGACATTTAACTTGAAAGAGCAATAACATTTCTGAGCTATTAAATTTCCCTCCCATTTTATTGAAATCTTCACCTTCTATTAACCAGCTGATCGTCACATGTTTCTTTACATACACCTCTCAATAATGACCATAAACTTTTCTTTAGAGAATTCTGCTCTTTATAGAATGGAATTCTTCTTTTCCTGCAACTTAAATTGTATGTGTGTGTGAGAGAGAGACAAAAAAGGACAGCTTGTGAGGGGGTTACATTGTCTGCGGCAACGTCTCGGAAATCTACTCAAGGGTAGAACAGGATTTGGAGCACAATGGCTGTGGGTGTAAAGAAAGAGGGCACATCTTACAAAGAAGAGGTGTCTTAATGTGTGAAGCTTCAGTCCTGGCGTGGATGAGCTTCAGTCGGCTTGTCTGTGCTCTGCCTGTCTGGATTGCTGAGAGGTTTTACCCTATCTCCCACTATTTTCATGGAGAGGATGTTCATTGTGGATAATGCTGTGATCAAGGGAAGAGGACACTCAAATGCCGTCGAGATAATAAGCATTAAGCATTTAAAGAGAATGGCACTTTATATCAGCCTTTGCTCTGGATGACTTACGAATGCATTTTGTTTCATTTCTGACACTTCTGTTTCATCCTAAAAAAAACTAAAATTCGATCCTGTTCTGGAAAACTGAAAGCCATATCCAAAAGCTTATTTGCAAAAGAATCATAGATCCACTGACAGACCTGCTAACATGTTTTGTAAACGATATCCATGTATATTAAACCCCTGTTCACGTAAACCCCTGTTCAAGTAATAAATCCGTGTATAAAATATTTTTTAACACCACAATTTTACAATATAAACAGCTGCCCAAAAAGTATTAAACAAAATATTAATGCAAAATATTTTAAAGATACAAAAACAATCAAATATATATGTTTTAAACAATAAACAACAGATGTGCTATTTAAAATGAAGACAAACAGTATTGTAAAACTTCATGGCTGTCAAAAAGGCCATCTGTGAGAACCTGAGGGGAACTGACTTGATACATCCATGACAATCACCTTGACAATCAAATACAATTGCAAAAATGGCTAATAAAAGGTAAAGCATTATTATAGCATTATTTGTTTGCAAATGCCATTGTGACCTCATTTATATTTTACTTTGTAATGATAATGACGTTCACACATGTCTGTGTGTGGCTGTGAGTGTCCATATACGTTTTGGTGTGACTGTACTGAAGACCAGATAAGTAACATAACTTTGAAGCAGCACTTTTCCATACGGTGAGAGATAATAGTGACCACTTTTGCCAAGTTTCAATAATAGATAAACGAATGTAATCATTATTTGCCCGAAAATCTTGCCCCCCACTGTAGTTTGAGAGCAGCACTCAAATAAAAAATACAACTGAAGTCCACAGTTTTGACAACATGAATTTTTGTTATGGGACATAGGAACCAACAACATTTGACATTATTGACATCCAACTTACAGCAAAGGCTCAAACATTTACAGATTTTAAGAGATTTTTAGTGAATAATGACAGACGTCAGAAGACTTTAAATAGAACAAATAAGTAGTACTGTTCATAAGTATCATTATTTTGGTCATTTTTTGGAGTCTGACAGCAGTGGTCACTATGAACTGTCACAGCTGTTTGTGTTTCCACAGTGAAAAAATAACAGCATACAGGTCTGGAGCAAAATACATAATGAAAGAATTTTCACTTTTGAGTAAACTACTTCCTTTAACTATATCTCTGACTAAGGCTGACTAATGAGGGGGAGGGCAGGGGTAGCCCTGCTACCAAAAGTTCTATCCTGTGTGGCACCTTGGTTACCACACAGTCGCAACAGAGGCATTTGGTTGAGAGGAAAGTGGTTGTTATAGCAATAACAGAAGGTTGGAAGGGTAAGCGAGGCGAATGAATGCTGAGCGTGGATGGAAGATGGAGAGGAGGATCGTTACATAAGACAAAAGCACAGAAAGAGAGAGTCAGCAAGCAATATCATAGAAACCAAAGCAGCCCACATGAAAACAAGGGCAAGCAACGTGTGGTAACAATGACAAGATCACAGCCTGCCCATACGCCTTCCCCACACAAGTACACAATCACAAACATTTTAAGTGTTCTACTGTTTGTACACAGATGCATATACTGTATACTGCATATAATGGCCCCAAAAGTTATTTGGACTCTTAAGCCTCACCAAAAAAATATGCACGCTAATGACATAAGACTAAAGCAGTCAAGTATCAACAAAATATCAACCTGCAATGCAAATAATGCTAAATCTAAATGTAGAACTAACTTCACTTTTCTGAGCCATTTTTGCAATTACTTTAGGCAACTGGTCCCAAGATGATTGTTAGTGGATGCATGAAGTCAGTTCCCCTCCTGTTCACACAGATGTCCTGGCAGACAAACCACAGGTGCAGTTCATTGCATTACTGGACATGTTCCATGAACTTCTGACAATCAGAAAGTGAATTTTTTTTTTAATTAGAAATATTATTTAAACCTCACAACCATAGTTTTGTTACATATTTAGCTGGAAAATTGTATTTGGGTTTATGGGTGGCATTCTGCAGGGATGTGGCGATATCAAATCTATATTTAATACTTAGATCATTATACCATAGTATTGTGACTCATTATGTTTTTTTAGATAATTAAGAAAACCCTTTTACTCCTTTTATTTGATTACCAGCATTGCTTCTCTTCTTTAGTATACAAATGTACAATTATAAAAACCTTTCGTTTTATTAAAACCTAGGCAACAAACAAGACAGAATGACATTTTACGCATAAATCTTCAATTCAGCTGTTCGTGAAATCTGGTTTGTGCTCTAATTGCTGTTGAAGGCCTGTACACACTTGACCTCAGTATGTGTGAGTGAGTAGGTGTGCATATGGAAGGAGTGGCGGGTTATGAACCTATTCAGCAGCACTTCGGACTGACTATCCCCCCCCAAACAGCTCCAGATGGCCTTACGTTAAAGACCTATTGTCAGCACTGCTTTTACTATCCTATCGGGAAATAGATAAATAGATCCGGGCAGGAACTCAGTGATCCAGCTTTACAATATCCTCACAATACATTTTAAAAATACAAACTAGAGTCAATGGGAAAGTGATACTGTGATGCATACTGTATCTTTCCAGACCGACAGATATATTGAACAACATACAGCGGGGTCCAAAAGTCTGAGTTCACACTGAAATTATAAGTTAAACCTTGAAATTAACACAAAGACAGAAGATTTTAAGAAACTGCAGAAAAGATATGTAATATATGAAAAATGTAATATTTTGCACTATTTACGTATTTAACCAAATAGTGCGACACGGTGTGACAGTGTCCATGTTAAGTGCTTTGTACAAAAGGTCAGATTTTCTATCTTTCATTAAAGCACACAAGATGCTCTCGGGAAAGTTCCCAGATCACGCTGGGATAACGTGGACCATCAGGTTCTGCACAGACTTGTGGAGTCCATGCCAGCTTGAAAGTGTGCTGTCATTAAAGCAAATGCAGTAATACATACCAAGACATTCTGAAACTCATAATACATTTTTCTTCTTTTTACATTATTATTAATTTGTGAGGATAAAAATTGTAATAACCATTTGGACCTCACTGTACGTTTAAACAATGTAGGCCATTTGTAGACAAATATTAAAGACAACATTGAAAAGAAATGGAGAAGCTGTCTAGAAATGTAACCAGCTATGATTACAAGTATTGTATGTAAAGTGGATCATATTTTATTTGCTAAAGCTGAACACTTTAAATAATAATTAAAAAAGTCTTGAAGAACCTCTGACAGGGCCTGAATCTGCTGCATTATACACCAAGAATAAAGACAACACTGAGACTGACAAATCTCAATTAAGAGTGAGCGGAGACACGCAGGCAGAGTGATGGATGCAGACATGTTGACGAGCACTTCATTTTCACAGCTCTGGAAAAACCTCGCGAACACGTCATGACCTCACACATCTGCATATCTACTAAATATGGAATTAAAATCACATTAGACAGAAAAAGAAAGAAAAACAGACTTCGCCGCACATCTATACAGCGCCCACCGTCTCTGGGAAAGATACAGGTGGCTTGTAAGGTTAGCCGCGCTCGTCTGCAAATGAACTGCTTTGCCGGATTTCTTTTCTTTTTTTAAACAAAAACAACAGCGTTGCATATGTTGGTAAATCTGTCGGGTTGGGCGTTAGCAGAAAAGCGAGCAGACCAGCGGCAGCGAGCGGTGTCTCTTGTAGCTGAGCGAAAGGGCAGCAGTGCTCATCATTAACAGGGATGTGCTGCGCTCCCATACCCGCGCCCCATATGCACCCCCAGCCGTCACGTTCCCCGCACAGATGTTTCCCCAGTGAGGTGCGAGGCTCAGAGACATGGGGAGTGGAGAGAAAGTGTGCATGAACAGTTGTCTAACTGTACAATAGAAGAGTAATGCTACATAACAGTTGTTGTTTTTTGGTCTGAAATGGGTCCTTAGAGAGTAAATACAGCTATGAGTGAGAGCAACCTGAAGAGAAACGTCTGTCAAACTGAGTTGAATTATGGCAAATTACATGGTGTGTCTGGCTTTCCGTGCCAAAATAACACATCAAATGAAGCGAAAACTTAAGAATCAACAGGAAATCAAAATTGACCTTATTTACTGTTTTATAACACATTTCTGATCTTATTGTGCATAATTAATCACACCACATTATTACAAACAACGAAAAAAATGTTTGCCTTCACAATCCATCAAATTGTAATAACTTCCCTAAAATGACTTTCCTTTTTGGCTGATGTCAGCTAGACTGATTAGGCTATTGATTAATTTTAACCAATAGCCAAATAACTTTTTGGTCGTTGTTAGGCTATTGTTGTAACAAATACATTTTTTCCTATTAGCTATACAGTTACCAGTGGTGACCGCAACAAGCAATGAGCAGCAGGACTGGTCATTCACTGGTCTCTTTCTGAGCTTTCTAGTTTCCATATCTGCAGCGTTGTGCTAAGCAGCTCCCCTCCAAGATAGCTATATATTAAACATCAAATATGTTCTGATTGGCTGAGATTGTGTCAGGATTCAGAGCAGTTTTCTGTTTAATTGTCATACAGACAAACTAGTTGTTGCTGGAATCTCACTGCATCATATCGCGGGTACCAGCAGTGCCTAAAGGATCTAAAGAAAAGAAAAATCTGAAGGGGCCAAATACATGTTCCTCTCTCCAGACACTAATACACTGCAGACATAACACAGCTTCAATAAACTGTTTTCTGTTAAACAGCAATAAAACAGTATATTCAGAGTCTTGGCATAACAAACTCCTACAGATTTGCTGTGTTAGTGACCCAGGTGTCACTCTCAGAGCTTCACAGCTTCTTCAGCTACACACAGATGCTCAAACACACACAAACACACAGGGAAAATCACTTATTGTGCTTGACACGCTGACTTCCAGAAAAGAACAGTCCTCCGAGAGAAAGAAATATAATCCAATCAGCAGTCAAAGGACAAGCAATACAGGCAAAACTGAGCATCCCAAACGGCCCTTGAAGGACTCCACAAAAACACAGAGATACAAACACACAGCTGTTCTGACAGCCTTACAATAGTTTCTCTGTCTGCAATGGTGTGCTCTCTCTTGAGATAGGCAGTCATGCTGCTATAAGGTGGCTGGATACCAACATTTTTCCAGTGTGTCACACCTCAACAGGCAAACAGACGAATGGATGGATTCGCTTAAATGTCACGCAAGGGTCATTCTACAAAACAGATGCCATTTGGGTTCCTCATATATAAATGTGTAAAAAAACAATAGCTGATGGCAATTTTTACAATGTGCTACTGTCAATATTTTTGTATTTTCCAACCATTTGTTAGAAAAGAACATTAAATAACTATTTTTAAATAACAATTATATTCCAAGATATATAAAATACATTTTTTAGATGCAACAGATTTTTTTAAACAATTAAAATACTTGTACAGAATATTTAAAATTTTACCAAAAAAATAAAAAAGCTATCAGTTTTATAGAATGACCCATAACAGTACTTCATATCTGTCTGTTAGCAATTAGTGATTTGCATGAACTCTCAAAAGACTCCATTGTGGCTGAGAGAGTGAAAGTGCTCAGCCAGTGACTGTTCACAATGAATGTGAGGATGTGAAATGAATGTTTGTGTATAAGAGAGAAAATTGTATGAGGGTGTGTCAGGGTCAATTTGGACCTGGTAAGGAAAAAAGCATGGACAGTGTGAAAGGGAAGCCCAACACATATACAGTGGTCACAAAAATTATGTGCAAGACAAACTACACCAAGTAAAGGAATAATCAAAAATATAAATTCTTTCATCATTTACTCACCCTCATGTCATTGTCAAAAAAGACAAAAAAGGTTATTTTTGTGAGGGGCAGACAAATTCAGTTGTAGATAATCTTCTCTGTCGCATTAAAAAAATGGCATGTTGACAATATTGGTGACAAAATGACACTGATTCTTGCATGTATAGTGCAACAAACAATTATTGAATGCAGACTTGATGTGTGCTTAGGTGGAATGTTTATAAATGACAATTCAATTTCGTTCTATTCGTCACACAGAGGTTCAGTCTTTAAACAAATTTTACTCATGAAATCTAGTCAAGTATTTTTAAATAATATTTGTAATGTTGCAAAACTCCTGTGCAAGATTACAGTTAATGATTATTTGATTCACCAACTGCTCTTGGGTGATGCGATATTGCAATCTGTGGGTGGACAATTAGGGTGAAAATAAATAAGGATTTTTTTCACCTAGTGGTTTTATTTACATAAGCAAGCTACTCTGTCGCTAATCACTCGGCTTTTGTTTCTGTCAGTAGAGCAAACAAAAACATTTGCTTTTTAGTGTGGAGAAAGAGAGAGCGAGAGGAGACACTGAAATCAGACAAAGCGAGAAATGGAAGCGTTGCGTTCTGGTGGGAAAGTCAGTTTGAGGCAGAACAAGCTGTTCGGGGAGTGTTTTTTGTTGGTAGTCAATGAGCAGTTGGGATTTGAGAGGCAGAATGGGTCAAGCAGGCTGAGCGGTGAACTACAGGGGCATTTTAGCTCTCCGTATCCCTCATCATCACCATCTGCTCCAACAGAATTAATAACTTCATTACCAATTCACTTTGCATCAGCTTCCTTAAATGAAGAATCAACAGGAGTTTGTTGTGTAAATATGGTCTGGAGGTTCTCTAGAGGGTCTGTTCACCCTTACAATGGGTAGCCACAGTTTCTATCAAAGAATCTATAGTTCCTGTAGCCATTGTTACTACTATTTTTTTTATTACGATAAACTGGTTTAGGTCAGTTCTTTAGTGTTAGTTAATGGTATTTTTCATTTTTCTGTCCAGGAAAAATCATAAGACAAGTAAGTAGCAAGTCTAAGACAAGTATTAACACCCCTCATCAATATGCCCCTTGATTTATGCTTGCCACAAAAGGATTTTTTTCAAACTATGAGCAAAATAAGTGAAAAAAAGCCAAAAGCTACAAAAAATATAATCATAAGATGGTCAAACATCTTGTAACAGTCCAAAGGCCATTGCTTATATGACGCAGTCACGCTAGTCAAGGGCTCTTACCAAGAAAGTCCAAGATAACCGTCAATAGGATCTTGGAAGAGATGAATGGCTGGTTGGAGAAAAGCAGGACCGGTCAGGTCTGAGCCAGGAACAGTTCAAGTACGGTTGCATGGTAACTGTTGGATGAAGAGCCAAGGAGCATAAGAAGATCTGTTACTGAGGGAGACATGTTCTACACAATGACAGAAATGTGTGGAGCGGACTCTCTGATTGGCAGCGAGAGCAAGAAATCTCAAGTGGTGACTGGGGATAGCGACTGACTGTGAGTGGCGAGTTGGCAGCGGTACGGGAGGAAGGGTCCATCTGTACACATGCTGCCAAACAGAGGAAATGACAAACTAAATATGGTTCCAATAAAGTGTTAGAAATACCTCCCTCAAAATGGACAGAGGTCAAATGAATGGCACCAGGCAGAACTCGTATGAGCTGAGATGACAAAAATCACTAATTAATATAGGATTTAGGAAGTAACTGTGTGAAATATTACAATTATAATAAATAATTAAATGATGGCCACAGGTGGTGAAAGAAATTAATGAAAGAACAAAGAGTTTAGTGGGTGGTTACCACTAAAGTGTTATATAGTGTGCTATATATTTGCTAAGGTGTTCTGAGCGTTTTTTTAGTTTGTTGGCATGTGGCTGCTAGGGTGCTCAAGGCATTCCAGATAGTTACTAGGTGTTTGTTTACTGGCCAAAGTCAAAAAAGCCCATCCATATAAGTCTGTGATATTCTGTTCCCTAGTTATTGCAAGTCTATAGTCCTAACCAAACAGGACTACTCTACCCTGAGGAGTTCAGATAAATGGGTGTTTGATATAGATCAAATCACTTTGTTTGAGAAAAAATATGTTTGATTTGGACTGGATTGAAATCACAAAGTCTGTAACTATAACTTGGGAATCCATTAACAAGTCCCTTCAGAATGTTTGCGGTATATTATTTTCACAATGCTTTATTTATTTTGACCGTTGTCACAGCTGCCTGGTGCACCTCCATTATGGATTTGGATGTATTGCCAAATTCCTGTGTAAAGTAACAGTTGGTAGTTCAAATACCATACGAGGAAAATGAAAATTATTCCAATAAGGGAAGTCTGATCACAGACAACTCAGAACGGCCACTGTATTAGCAGAGCCACGTATTATCCTCATCTTAATAAATTCCATTCATAATATTGTAATTATATCATACAGAACTTTGTAAGACCCTCACAAAGACCACATGACCTTACAACCATACAACCACATCCAGACAACAGACATTTAAATTCATCAGTTCAATGAATCAATTTCTGAGATCACAGATGTTAATAACAGATACTCAAATGTTGTTTGGAAATCTAATATAATCAGAATATTGTTTATGCATTTTTCTTTTTATTTTGCTTCATTTTATAATCCACAAGATAAAAATTACTGCACATACATCACTGGTAATTCAAATGATTAAAATGTCTCATTCATTTCTCACTCAGGACAAGTTGAGCCTCATTCGTGAAGTTAGGGGTTGAAAAATCTTAACCTTACTGTAAGTATGAACAGTAATGATACTTGCTTAACAAGCACCACTAAATGAAACCTCATATGTGTATGATTAAATGCTTGTGTGTGAATGTGTTTTAATATTCAGTGTGAGAAAATTAAGAAAAATCAGTTTAAACATTGCTCTTTTAACAAATAAACTGTCACTACTTGGATACCAGAACTTTGTTGTTGTAGAGTTACTTGAGCTAATTTTTCATAAGCAATAAATCTACTGCTTCTGTAAACATGGAAGGATTGATATGTCATGTTGACATTGTTAATAACATGCAGTGATATCTACTGGAAGAAACTGTCTATTCAAGTTAATATCAATAGATTCAGAAGTTTATTATAGGTTAACAACAGATAATGAAAAAATATCTCATTTGAACGTTTATTTATTTTTTAATATACACCCCATTTATAGTTTCAATAATGCTGATTAATAACCATAATCTTATGATTAGAATGGAAACCACGACTGCGATGTCTCCCAAACCATAGTTTGGATATAACAGTTGAAATGAAAAACAAGTTTTGCCATCCTATTGTGTTTACATGCAATACACAAAGGACATTACATTTTCTCGTATGGGGGAGTAACAAGCCAAATCATGGTTGTAATTTAATTCCTAAAAAAAAGAATTATAGGGTAGAGTTCTAAATATGGTGTCGGTGTGAGAGGGGAATCGTTCATTTGTGTGGCACCTGCTTCCATGTGAAGCCCAGGAGTATTCCAAGACAGATAATTCCACACATTCACACAGGATGTTATTATAACTTCAGCAAGGTTAGAGGAAGTCACGGCGGCAATTACTCACCTCCCACCAGCCTCATTAAACCTCTGACCAACCACAGCTCCTTATCATACACACAGCACAATGAGACAGCCAATCAGGGAGCAGACGGGCGGCATGCCGCCACCCACACAGTGACAGGGTATTGAGAGGTTGTCTGTCTGAGCACCTGAAATACATTTGTTTATTCAAAATGTGTCACCTGGCCAGACAGGGAGGAGGCTCGTCTCAGCAAGCAGGAGAATAGTAAGAGGGCAGGGCTGAGCTAAAGATTGCCTCAGTCTCTGGGAGTATGATCATACGCTACTTTTAGAAAATGTATTTGTATCAGAGTTACGAGTAAAACGCCTGCAAAGGGTAGTAAATGATGGAGTGTTGCTTTTTTTTAGGTTCATCTTTGGTTTTTATACATATCTTGTGACGAAACCAGAATGAAATGACTGAAAATATACCCAAGTGGCCTGATCTATAGGAATGTTAAGGGAAGGCAAAAGTATGTCTATGAGGTGGCAATAAAATGTGTTAAAATAAATAGCAAAATTATGTTTTAAAATGAAACTTTCATGTAATTTTCACAACACAACTAAAGGGTTGTTAAGTTCCAAGATGTGGAGATTTTGATTGATACCCATTGAAAATTGACAACAAATAATACAAATTAAGTCTGTCAAAAAATATAAAATAAAAAATTTGTATTATAAAGTTTACTTTTTTATTTTTAAATGGCAGGCTAACACATTCAGCTTCTTTCACAGAAACAAAAAAAGCTTTTGGAAAAATAAATAGTGGACAGTGGAACATAAACTAAGCTAAAATAAAGCTAAATGTAATCTTAAAATAACAGATTCTATATTTCGCAAGTTCTTCAGTGATTTTATTTTCGCCCTCAGTGAATAATATGCCATTCAATAATATCAATAATACTATATGATATAATGTTAAATATAATATTGTGAAATTATATAAAGTATGAATAAAGAAACATTTTATAACGGGTGCCTCCCTGATGGACCTGTGGGGACACAAAGACAAAAAAAAGAAATACTCTAGCAGTCCTGTTATTCCTTTGCTTCACCCTTGTTCCACACTGTCTAAGGGAGAACTGATGTGCAATAATCCCTGTTACACCACAGGAGAACCATTCACTCACATGATCATCACAAAAATCTGAATAAAAAACAAAGACATAGTTCTTCTGAACACCATGTTTTGTATTTTAAGAATTACAGACAGGCAGTTTGTATATATAGTATTTCTGTTTTTAGTGAGACATTTTATTGGAACCACTTGCCTCCCCTGTGAACCAAAAGGACCAGAGCAAGATAAAAGGTACATCAAACAAACTGCCTGTGAGATTATGAAAGGAAGAAAGAATATTGACTTAATACTGAGCAATTAAATTGCGTCTCATCCCACGACTGTTCAAACACGGCGTCCCCATGCGAAGCCTGATGAATCTGCTTCTAGATCCTGCTGGAGTGGAACGTTGATGACTAACATGATATTTTTACTCTGTAATTATGTAACTCATCGGAAATGCAGCACAAGTGTGAAGCACATGGAAGGTGCAGATATGGTCCATGCGATCCAGGAATTGTTTGCCCACCAAGTGTTTCTGACACCTTTTGCTTTGCACATTATGTCCAGGATTGTCCGTGCCAAAGCACTGCTTTAAACAACCTTTTTTTTAAGGCTTTGTTCTTGGTAATGTCCTGATTGAACATTACGACTTGAACATTTATTTTATATTGAAGAATCACAGGGATGTTATAACCCAAATACTAATGCTCTGTGCTCTATGACGAAAACATTCATGTTTGCCTTCAAGTAAGCAACAAGTTTGTTACAGTTTTAAATATAGATGCTCAGCCACCTTATTTTCAAAGACACTTCTGGGAAATGTGACGTACCTTAATGCCGACCAATAACCAGTGTCTCCAGTATGCACGCGAAGGTTTCTTACGACTAGGAGCATCTGGGTCTACCATTATCAGAGTGTATTTTCTCCCCTGAAAAAGGAAAACGGTATCAGATTTGTTTTCAATTAATAAAAAAGATAAATACTGCTTATTTAAAAAATAAAATTCATTATTGTTTTTTAAATTTAGATTTAGCATTTATTTTCAACCTTTTTCTAGACTGCATTATAGTATTAATAATAATAAAAATAATTATTTATATCTATATCTATAAATTATATAATACATTAACATTGATGTGGGTATTGTCTCCTAATAGTCCCACCAAATATTCAATTTGGCTACATCCTTGACAGGCATGTTAATAAATGTCCAATGCACAAATTTTGCATTTTGTTCTCATCAACATGGATATAATAAAGCTTTTCAGTTATTTTCTTTAGACAATTGCAACCCATCTCGAAGAATCCAGCATCGTTAGCATATGACGTATGGAAGAAAACTTTAATTAGTTACAGATATTCTCAGACCACCTTCCATTCTCACACATTCACTTGCAATCTGTCTGCAAAGTTTTCTTTACTGTCTCTTTCTTTTTTAATAAAAACACTTCGCCATAAACAGCCTGGCACATATTTTGGGTGCTACGCATTAACAATGACTGACCAACTTAATTGCTCCAACTACCCATCTCCGCAAGGCCCCTTAAAGTTGAAGAACTGGGAGAGCAGATTGAATTATTGCGTGAGCACATTTGTCATCCCTGGTGCGGAGCCCAAAATCTGCCAGACCATATGATAGCGTTATTATTATACGCCTCTCTCAAGAAAACAGTACTGTCAATCACGATTGTTGCCATGCAAAAATAGCCCCTCCCTACACCATCTAGACTGAGAAACAGGCAAAATTAAACACTTCTTTATGAAATAAAGCAACAAATCTCCAGAAGAGGGAACTATAAAAATAGAAAACATATAAATATTATTTAAAATTCATTTAAAAAAAAGAAAAGCTTGTGTTTTAGATTTCAATTTTATGACCAAACACAATTGTTGCTTAAAATTACAAATCAATTAAGCCTTATTTTAACTGAAGTTTTGATTTTATTTACCTACTTTGCTTTCTCATTTGTTTTGCAGCCTCAAGACAATTTATGATCAACCTTAATCAGACAGGCCTATGTTTAAATAACTAAATCATGAAAATAAAAATCCCTGGTAGTGTACGGTTTGGAAACCCAAATCCTCTGCTCACCTGACACAAAGCAATAAGCTAAAACAACCATAAGCCTAATAATCGGATGATGTTTAAGTGATGGTGGCTGCAGGCGATATTCAAACACCCAGAACAATGCTGCCTCCTCCACAGGCTGTCATGGTAAGCCCTCACTGGATCTAAGTGATCTGACCCCCCTGTGGACAGATTAAATATCCTCTCCCTCCTCAGACCTGTTGCCGACAATGCAATTTTACACCTAACAGCTAGAATGAAGGGCGGATGATATATCCTAAATAAACATACTTGCATATACTTGCACATTTTCGATACTGCATGTATACATATTTTAGAGTAACTTAAGCCCTGTGGACATGTGGCATGTTGTTGATTACCACAGAAAAACGTTTAATCAGTCGACCAGCTTATAAAATAATGCAAAATAGGTTTAGAGTAATAATTCAAGCCTAGGAGGCAAGAATTTAGAATGATTAATATGTCTGTAAAAATAAACTTACATAAATTTGGATTAAAAGTCTATTATTACAGAGTTGCACACTGTTAAATAGTTTTGGCATAGGACTACTTTTCCATAAAAGTTAATTTCTTGTGATGCGTTACCAATACTAAATGTTTGTTTTGTAATTGTTACACTGCACTTACATAACTCAATGAATTCTTTAATTAAAGACAGCTCATAACATTTTTGGGGTATCGGACCTTACCTGTCTTACTTGTATCTCTACACTACATGAATACCTTATTTGTGTCTGCACAAATAATATTGTTAAGCCGTTGTATCACAATAATCTCATATTAATGTGTAATTTCAAACAGTTGATGACATTTGAATATTTTAAACATTTCTTTACAGTGCTGCACATTTACCTGCTATGCAGCCCTTATAAGTACATTCCTTTACATATGTCTTTAATTTTAACAGAATAACTGACGAATTGTAATTATATTCTGTGATAATCGTCAGCAAGCCACAGATGTTGCTAATATAACTTGTGTTTTATTTAACCCTGAATATAATCCTGCAGAAATTAGATTTTAGATCTTTAATGTATAAAATGCATTTTTTAATGTATCATTCTATATGAAGTTTCAAAACTTTATTATGGTAAACAAGTCCCAACAATCAGGTTATTGTAACATCAATACACTACTGACATTAAGACCTATTTTAAGTGTTTCCCCTAATAAATGTAGAGAAAGCGCATGCATCGTGGGTGTTTGTGGCAGGGGTAGAGAATATATGTGTGTATGTATATAATTAATGTGCATTTAGACAGATGGAGGAATCAAATGCAATGGAAAGACAGCACAAGGAGAGAAGATATGAGAGAAGGTGTGAAGATATGCAGACTCCCCCCACCAGCTGGGACAGGGCACGGTTTAGGTGTATTCTCAGATAGCACAATATCTTAATTTGAACAGTATTAAATTGTTCTTATTTTTCTGTTTGTGGACACGTTCTGATTTGTTAAGCACTCTTTTGAAAAACAAGGATCATAGTCAATTTCCAGAATAGCTTTGCTAAACGCTTAGTTTTCTTCTTCCAGCTTAGCATTTTTGCTTGTGACAGTCAGTCCTTGAGATTCTACATTTCTACTGTCTTAAAGTAAATATTTAGACACTACATTCTGTTAGAGTTATTGCTTATTGATTGGCAGAGATGGGCAGTAT